>SEYY01018647.1:5000-22500 GCA_009176605.1 Armadillidium nasatum | reverse complement strand
CAAAATAGAACACATTCTTTCTTCTTCTCCTTTCTTCGAAATCATCACATTAGGTGATTTCAATGTTCACCACAGCCAATGACTTTCATCTAGTTCTCATGATCCAGCATGTGAACTTGCCTACTAATTTTCTATATAAAACAACCTTGAGCAGTTGGTGCATCTCACTACCCGTATCCTTGACCGTCTTGGTGATGAACCCAACATACTTGATATTTTCCTAAATTCATACCCTTCTACTTAACCTTCTACTGTTAAACTATTTCCTCCTCCTGGTTCATCCGATCTCCTTCTTATCTCAGTATCTTGTCCTGTCTCTTCAAGTCTTCAGCAAGAACGGCCATCGCCTTCGGCGAGGAGACATTTCTGGCATTTCTGTGCAACTAACTGGTCTGACTTGAGCTTGTATTTTCTGATTTTCCATGGAATGACTACTGTTTCCGTGGGAGGGATCCCTCGGAGTATGAGGAACGCATAACCGAAGTGATTCTCTCTGTCATGGAGGAGTACATTCCATATTCTTTCCCTTATACTAAACCTAACAAACCTAAGTTTAACTCTGCTTGTTCTCGTGCTATCCACCTCAGGGATTACCGTTGTCTTTAAACTCCAGAAACTTACGCAACTTTTATTTCATCCCGGAGTCATGCAAAATATATTCTTCAAGATACCAAAAACTTTTTTATCCGTCGCAAATGTATTAATTTTTCTGGTTCCTCTTCCTCTCGCCCTTTCCAGCATTTTGCAAAAAATGTCAACTCTACCTTTGCCTCTTCCTCTTTCATTCCTCTAGTATCTTCTGACAGTTCAACTGCCGTTTTGCCTCCCTGTAAGGAAGGCAAAACGGCAGTTGAACTCTTCGATCAAACTTTTGCCTCCAATTCAACCTTAGACAATTCCGGAGCTCTTCCTACTTCTTCAACCCCCTCCAACTCATTTATGCCTAAAATTGTAAATTCTTCTAAAAATGTCATTTCTGCTCTCTCTGAGCTGATCACTAAGAATTCGTACGGTCCTGATGGTATCCCTCCTGTTGTTCTCAAAACTTGATCTTCTGAGCTTGCACCCTACCTTGGTAAACTGTTTCATCTATGTCATTCTACTTCAACCCTCCCTTCTTGCTGGAAATATGGGCTCATTCAGCCTGTGCCGAAGAAGGGGGACACATCTCAACCCTCCAACTACCGTCCAATTTCTTTAACCTCCGTTCTTTCTAAATTTTTCGAATCTATCCTTAATAAGAAGATTTGGAAACATCCCAACTCTTCTAATCTTATCTCTGATTGATAATGTGACTTCTCCAAGAAATGCTCTACTGGTGATCTCCTTTACCTTCTCTCTGACTCTTGGTCCTCTGCTCTTCAGCATTTCGGTGAATCTTTTGCTGTAGCTCCGGACATATCGAAAGCCTTCGATAGAGTCTGGCACAAAGCTTTGATTTCTAAACTTCCCTCTTTCGGATCTATCCTTCTCTCTGTGGCCTTCTCTCTGATTTCCTTTCCGGTCGTTCTATAGCAGCTGTTGTAGACGGCCACCTTTCATCCTATAAATCTATTAATAGTGATGTTCCTCAAGGATCTGTTCTATCCCCAACTTTTTTTTTTTTTTTTTTTTTTTGCTTTTTATTAATGACCTTCTCTCTGTTACTTCATCTTCTATATTGATAAATCCACCCTTCAATACTCTTTTCAGTTTGAAAGGCACTCCTCGCAACAAGAGTTAATAGACGCAAGGAAGGTGACCTTGGAGCAACTAACCTCTAATCTATCTCGCATTTCAAATTGGGGAAGAGAAAACATGGTCGTTTTCAATGCCTCAAAAACTCAATCCATTTATCTACTCGATATAATCTTCCACACAACTATGATATCTTCTTTGAAAACACAACTCAAACCTTCATCTCTCCTAATATTCTTGGTGTTTCTCTTTCTCGTGATCTTTCTTGGAAAGATCACTTTACTTCTCTTTCTAAATAAGCTTCTAAGAGGTTGGGTGTTCTGGGGGGCCTACAGCATTTCTTCACTCTACCCCAGATGCTTTCTCTTTATAGGGGTGTTGTTCGCCCCTGTATGGAGTACGCCTCACACATCTGGGTTGGTTCCACTCCTATAGCTCTCCTAGAAAAGGTAGAATCTTGGACTTTTCGCCTTATGAACTCTCCTGTTCTCACTAATTCTCTTCAGTCTCTTTCTTCCCGTCGAACTGTTGCGTCACTCCCTCTATACTATCGCTATTACAACGGACATTGCTCTTCTAAACTCTCTCGTTGCATACCTCCTCGATTGAGAAGGGCTTGTGCTACTCGTCTTTCTACACAGTACCATCCTTTTCCTATCCAACTCTCTGAACCCAGACTTAACAGCTATGCATAATTTTACATGTACTCTACTGGTAAAGTCCGGAGCACATTCCCTTCATCTTTTTTTCCAACTTCCTATGACTTATACACCTTCAAATACCGTGTATCAGATCATGTCGTCTTTTAATATGACAAGGTTCCCGACTTTCCCCCTAACTCTGGTAGAAATTTTGGTAGGCCTCTGGCCTTTGACCACAGAAGTGATATAAAAAAGATATATATATATATATATATATATATATATATATATATATATATATATATATATATATATATATATATATATATATATATATATATATATATATATATATATATATATATATATATATATATATATATATATATATATATATATATATATATATATATATATATATATATATATATATATATATATATATATATATATATATATATATATATATATATATATATATATATATATATATATATATATATATATATATATATATATATATATATATATATATATATATATATATATATATATATATATATATATATATATATATATATATATAATATATATATATATATATATAACATTTTTCTTCTCATTCTGCATTGAAAACTTAAAATATCCAGTAATGTGTATTCAGAAAAGTGACAATTAGAATAAAAACTGCTAATATTGCAGAAATTGATGGAGATGAGATGAAGATCTCTTACTAAAATAAGTCAGCAATCCCGTGAAGGAACCAATTCCACTTCCGAACAGTCAACTTCTGAATTTGTTAACTTTTTCCATTTATAAAGTTGTTAAAATAAAGTGTAATGTAAAAATGTGTGGGAAAAAAAAGATTATTTACTGGTCAAACCTAAATACACCCGTGAATGCTCGAAAGGAGTGGAAATGAAACTCATAATGAATGAATAATTGAGTATTGGAGTGCAACTGAATATTCCCTAACATTGCACATAGCCAATGAAGGACAATCACATCGTTTCGTTATTTCTCCTTCTTCCCCTTATAATGGCTGACATATCTGGGTAAAAAAAAAAAAAAAGTGTCCAAGTTAATGCAAATTCGGGAAATAAATAAAATGAATGTCTTCCAGACATTATCAGTAGACAGCAAGTTAAAGTGAGCTTTGAGGGAAAATTTGTGGTTAGAGAGTTGGAGAGAGAAAGAATTAGAGAATGGAAAGACGTGTGGCATAAGACCTTCTCAGAGGAAGGGCTATAAAATTAGAGTTCAGAGGAGCAATATACTTTGTATAATAGCGAAAAAAAGGAAAAATTAACCAACGATTCGAAGGGAAGAAAGAGATTAGAAAGAGTAAGTAAGATCGGAAAAGTTAATAAGACGAAAAGACCTAGAATCCCCCTTTGATTTCAAAGAGAGCTGTGTGAGTGGAATCATCCGAGAGGTGCGAATCATGAGAAAGCTCAGACGAACAAGTTTTGAGAACCTAAAAAAAATAAAAATAAAAAATACTTCTATTAATTTTTGGATTCAAGCTTCTCAATTTATACTGAATTTTATTAGGATTACTAAGAATCATCTTTGAAAGGTGGATTTGACTTAACTGTTTAAAAATATGGTTTTAATTTAAAAAAGAAAGGGAAAAATAGTATTCCTAAGGCGTTAACAGGTGCTCTTTTGAGACTAAGAAAGAAAAATCAGATTTTACTGCTTAATTTTATCCACAAAGTTAAAGCAATTCTTAATTTGAGAGGAAATCATATTAACAATTAAAGGATATAAAGTTTTAGAAATCTATTTAATTAAATTGGATGAAATTCAGAGAACATTACTAATAACACTATGTAACATATTTTTTGTCTTTGGGGAGCAACTGCAATTTCCTATTTCCTTTATACCTAGAAGTTATGAAAAATGGTTAATATTTTCTCAACTTTGATTTTGTGATCAGGATAATATTTCCATTAAAAATTGGCGAATATAATCATTCTCGGTTACACAAAACAGAAAAAAAAACGACATAATTCAAACGTAGCATTTATTTATAATTAGTTTATATGACAGAGGCCACAAAATATTTGGAAGCGAGTGGTTTTTCGGAATTTAGGCTTATACAGTAAGTTGCTTTCACGAATCAACCCCCAAACATAGTCACCCATCATGTTTTCGTTGCATATGATTCCTGGTGGCGGCGCTCAAAGTCCAAAATATCTTGGTGAAATCGCTCGCTCGCCTTGCTCCTCTGGGTACGCTCTCATGTTCTCCTTAAATTTAACAAGATGAACATCAAGGATATGTACTTTGAGGGATATATATATATATATATATATATATATATATATATATATATATATATATATATATATATATATATATATATATATATATATATATATATATATATGCTACCTTTTAGAGTTCTTTTGGAAAGTTCTCAGGTGAAATGAGCTGCCCATTGTTTGTCTTAGTCACCAACAGGCATGCCAAAATATGCCATATAATCCTCGCACATTTTAACAGATGTAATCACTGGGTACTTTTTTGCTCATATCTTGATAAATTCACCGCAGACATAACAAAATGCGTCTGCGGAATATTTGCAACCTCTTGATGCCATATGTGCTGAATGCACCTATCAAAGACAACGTATCTCCACTTGAAAAGCAACTAGAAGACTGAATTAATCAACTAAGTATATTGATACTTGAGCTTACGTTCTCTGTGCTTAATTTGTCATATAAGTTTTCAGAACGTTCAAAAAATAAAAATATATCTTGTATTTTAAAAAAATTTACTTTCTCTGAAATGCAAATAGCTCTGTTTGAAAACATCGATGTCTAGGTAACAAAAGCAAAGTTTGAATGAATATTAATTTTCTTGGCTTTCTAGACAAAAGCAATTAGGAAATAATGGTTTCAAAGCAAAGACAAAAAAAATTTCCGAGGGAAACATAATTTTAATGGATTTTTAGCAAACCGCTAAAACTTCGTCTTGATAAATACAAGTATAAATTTTTGGACTAATAAAGTCTACTTATATTAAAGTTCCTTAATTTTCATGGTAAAATAATTTTATGAGGTATTCAAAGGATTAAAAGTTAATTTCTTATAAGTTAGTTTACACTTCATTTAAATATCCTTTGTCTGCTTAAAATGACTTAAAATCTGAAAAACAAAGCAAAAATAATGAGTTTCGATGTTGTGTCGCTTTTTATGTAGGGTTTATGTGATGTTGACTTTGTAAGGACTTAGAGAGGTTTTATGCCTTTCTGAATTTCGGCTGCGCTTCATTATGTGTTTTTAAAATTGGTAAATTTATGTCTTTAACTAGCCCAATTATCCTTTATTAATGAATTTTATGCCAAAATTACAAGTTCTCCAATATCACCTGAGCTTAGTATCATCTTAATGAAGTAATTTGAAATTAAATATTAGGCCAGGATTTTAAGGGAATAAATATCATTCGATAATGATTTGTTCATAATATTTTTACAGTGATTCCTAATAAAAATACTAAGCTGATTATAATTATTTATGAACTGAAGAGTTGCTTCTCAAATATAAATTTTACTTTAGAAATTTCCTTTTCTAGATATTCTTAAATAACTATTAGTATCTGCATTACATTTGACATTTATACAAAAGAGACACATTGATAAGAACATTCATTGGTTTTCTTCTTATTGATTTTTAAATTAGGTTGTTATTAAAGGGTTCTTCATTAATGCTTTAGTCTTTTAAGAATTTGCAGTATATGTCTTATCAAAAGATTATGAAAGAATACGTTAAAAGGGTTTTTAGAAATCTATGCTGTCCTCAATCCTTCATAAATAACTCCCTTCATGCAGCGAAAAATAAGTTCCATCCCTCTTCCGACACTGTTAGACTTGCCACAGGTAAATTAAAGGTAATACCACCATTTTCAACTGATAATTTTAAGAAACACGAACCCAGAGATTTTACGCTACTCACAAATGTTTCCATGAAAAATTCATGCAGAAGGTAAAATTTGAAGATTCTGTTTTAAACATATTGATGTTTATTGGTGCCTTGTGAGAATTACAGTTCTCAATACATTAGAGAAACTCCAGAAGACTGCATCTATATTCATATTCTCTAAAAAATTTGTGACAGTAACTCATCCTTCAAAAAAAATGGAGAAGATATGAAGACAGGATCGCCATTGCAGATATAGCCTTGATTTCTCCTGTGATAGACGTACACAGAGGCCAGTTGTTAGAATCTTTCCTCATTAATGATAAAAAAATTTTGCAACCCAATGCTTTTGCGTTTGATGATTTACCTGTTTTAAATAATATTTTTTTCCTAAAATGTCTCTTTTTCAGGAAACATTAGAACAATATTACTTAAACAGTCAACCATTTTAGCATGTAATTTTATTCTTACTTTGAAAAAAAAAATTATTTTTGCTAATCTGAATGAGGAAAGGCGGTGTGTCCTCTCCAAAGTTTAGTTAGTTTTTTTTTTTTAACCTTATATATATATATATATATATATATATATATATATATATATATATATATATATATATATATATATATATATATATATATATATATATATATATATATATATATATATATATATATATATATATATATATATATATATATATATATATATATATATATATATATATATATATATATATATATATATATATATATATATATATATATATATATATATATATATATATATATATATATATATATATATATATATATACACCGTGGTTTGAGTGCATGGGTGCATCTACTCAAACGAGAGACTGTGTAACCTTAACTAGGTACGGTGGCTTATACCAACCTGTGTTTTTAGCTGGGAAGTGCGCACGGCACATATTAACAGTCTGGAACGGGTTGTGAAAGGCCTAACCGACAACCGTCATTCACCCTCTCAAGAAATTCAAGTCTTACCTCGGAACGCTAACGAACTTTTTGATTAACGTCCGCGTGAAACTGAACTACGAACCAGATTTACGAATCTCCCTATTGCTACCCTGAATATTGGAACTATGAGGAATAAGGAGGAAAAAATGGTGCATCTGATGCAAGAGAGGAGGATAGACATGCTGGGTGCCTGTGAGACTAGAATAACAATGAAAGGGACGAGGATCTTACACCAGGATTATCAATTGATTTACAGTGGTAGCAACCATAACAGGCACAGGGTGGGAATGATCTTGTCGCCGGAGTTGGCCCAGAGAATGTGCTGTGTAGAATAGATAAATGAGCAAATACTGGCTTTTTCATTAAAGATGATAATTGGGCTGAGTTTTGTTCAGGTTTACGCGCCACAGCAAGGAAGATTGACTGAGGAAAGGGAAAATTTCTACCGAGGACTGCAGATTGTCAAATGTTGAGAACCATACCACGAGAATGTTGTGGTGATTGGTGATCTAAATAGACATGTCAGAAGAGACCTCCGTGAAATTGAAAACGTGATTGGAGTATATAGTGTGGGTGTAAAAAACACCTCAGGTGATAGTGTGAAGAGGATATTGATGAGAGGATCAAAGGAGTGGAAGTGTTGCCAATTACATTGGATGAAATTAAATACGCAATAGGAAAGATAAAAAATAGGAAACAGCAGGAGAAGATATGATACCAGCTGAAATTTTAAAGAATGTTGGGAGGAAGGGATGATATGGATAAAGGAAATAATAAATGAATGTTGAAATCTATCCCGTTTTTAAAAAGACGCTATGACTGAATGCAGAAATTACAGAGGAATTGCCTTAATTCCTCACATTGCGAAGGTTTATGAGAGAATTCTAGAAAGTATAATGAGGGAGATAGTGGAGACCAAGTTAGAAGAGTGGCAGTATAGACTTAGACCGGAGAGATCGATTATTGATTTAACCTTTGCACTAAGGATCATTAGCGAGAAAAGATGGGAGTTTAAAGAAAAGGATTATATGGCTTTTGTTAACCTGGAAAATGCCTTTGACAGGGGGCCAAGAGGGATTTAATGGACTGCGTTGGGGAGGGAAGAATACCAGGTGCCATATAAACTAATAAGAACGATAATGAGTACATATGTAGATAGTCTATGTAAAGTTAAATCTCAGAGGGGAGAAAGTTGCTGGTTGTGAATATCATCAGGAGTGAAAAAGGGTAGTGTGCTCTCTCCAATTCTGTTCATTGTCTTTATGGATTTCAGTGGCAGATTGGTGCAGAGGTGTGGGTGGTGAAATCTTTGGTTATGCTGACGGCCGCGCTCTAATCACAGAGACCTGAGAGGCATTACAAATATTTGTCAACGAATAGGATGAGGTGCTGACCACCAATATTAATAAAGAAAAAACGGAGGTTATGATGTTAGGTAGAGAGCAGAAGGAGTTGAACACTAGAATAGGAGATAGAACCCTAAAACTGACAGACAATTTCAAGTACCTGGGGGGGGGGTGTTTTGGACAAGGAACTGATGTGAGTCTTGAGTTGAATCATAAAAATTAGTAAATTCAATGTGGCACTGGTTTTCCAGTTCCCTTTGTTAAAGGATCAGACAACCCTCGAAAGGATAAAACTATAATGTACAAAAGAATATTAAAGTCTTTTCTGTCATATGAGCATGAGGCTTGAGAACTGAACATTAAAGCCAAGAATAAAATGCTGTCATGTGAGATGAAGGTACTAAGAGTGATAACTGGGATGATAAGAGTGGACAGAGTAAGAAGTGACGATATAAGAGAGGAGCTGGGGGTGGAGAGCATATTGATATTTATAGAGAAGGGACAGGTTCAATGGCTCGGATTTATGAAGAAAATGGATGATGATAAGTACGCAAAGAAATACCACTAGTGGAGACCGATGGGGAAGAGAGATGTTGCAATGCCGAGAATTAGGTGGAGGGACAATGTCAAGGCGGCAATCGAGAAAATGGGAGAGTGTGTAGGAGATAGGAGAGTCGAGAATGTACGAAGATCGACGACAGAGAAGGGATTTCGTACGAAACAGCTGACAAGTGAGTGCATTTACCACCTACAGGAAGTCTAGTGAGAAATTATATATATATATATATATATATATATATATATATATATATATATATATATATATATATATATATATATATATATATATATATATATATATATATATATATATATATATATATATTATGTTGCTCCTATTTATAGAGGAGCAACAAATCTTTCAATATAATGGACTTTCGGCTTTTAATGAAAAATTAAACCTTAACATTAAGAATTAAAATTTAAAAACAAGAGTTGGAAAATCGACGACAGGATCGGATCATGTGAAGAGAAATAAATGCAAGGACGACAGGACTAGCCATCCGGCCTTGTGATTTCTCTGTCAACGGCTTGTAACTACTCCAGAACCAGCATTGGGAACCATTGCTCGAAGAATCGCAATCTTTTGAAGACCCCTGGGAGAGAGTGTTTGGAGGTTGGTTTGAGAACGATGTTGGTCCTACTGAGAGGGTGAAAACCCTACCTGAAGAGTCTGGATAGGACTCATGGACCGGCATGGGGACCGGAAAGCCGAAGAACTTGATCTTTTGGAGGGCTCTGGGAGAACTTCTTCAAGTAGATGGGGAAAGATGCTGGTTCCACTGACAGGGTGAAAACCCTTCCTGGGGGAGGATGTAGATGTAGATGTAGATATATTATGTCTCCTCTGGTGGGCAAAGGCCGAAGACCTACCAAATTCCACCAGAGTTGGGGAACATTCGGAATCTGGTCGTTAATGGCCAACGTGACCGGATACACAGCGTTTAAAAGTGTGCAAGTCAAAGGAAGTTGGGAACAGATAAAGGGAGTGTGTTCCAGACTTTACCGGTAGAGTACATGCAAGACTGAGCAAAGCGGTTAAGCTTGGGTTCGGAGAGTTGGACAGAGAAAGGATGAGACTGTGTAGAAAGTCGTGTCGCACGAGCCCTCTTCAATGGAGGAGGTATGCGATGTGAGAGTTCAGAAGAGCAATGTCCGTTGTAATAACGATAGTATAGAGAAAGTGATGCAACAATTCGACGGGAAGAAAGAAACTGGAGAGAGTTAGTAAGAGCAGGAGAATTGATTAGACGAAAAGCCCTAGAATTTACCTTTTCGAGAATAGCTGTATGTGTGGAACCAACCCAGATGTGAGAGACGCACTCCATACAGTGGCGAACAACACCCCTATACAGAGCAAGCAACTGGGATGGCGTAAAAAAAAACTCAAAACACCCAACCTCTTAGAAGCTTGTTTAGAGAGAGAAATAATGTGATCTTTCCAAGAAAGATCACGAGAAAAAGAAATACCTAGAATATTGAGGACAGATGAAGGTTTGAGCTGTGTTTTTGAAGAAGATATCATAGTTGTGTGGAAGATTGTGTCGAATAGAAAGATGTAAAAATTGAGTTTTTGAAGTATTAAAAACGACAATGTTTTCTCTGCCAAAATTTGAAATACGTGAAAGACCAGAGGTCATTTGCTCCAAGGCCATCTTCTTAAATCTATCAACTGCTGTTGGTAGGGACGTCTTTCAAATTGAAAGAAGTAATGAAGGGTGGAGTCATCGGCATAAGAGTGTATAGGAGACGAAGTAATAGAGAGAAGGTCGTTGATGAAAATTATAAAAAGAATTGGAAATATGACAGATCTTTGTGGAACACAACTATTTATTGATTTATAGGAAGAATGATGGCCGTCTACAACAGCTGCTATAGAACTACCAGAAACGATATTAGAGAGAAGGTCACAGAGACAAGGATAGATTCCGAAAGAGGGAAGTTTGGAAATCAAAGCTTTGTGTCAGACTCTATCGAAAGCTTTCGATATGTCAAGCGCCACAACGAAAGATTCACCGAAACCCAAAAGAGTGGAGGACCAAGAGTCAGAAAGTAGGGAAAGAAGATCACCAGTAGAACGTTCTTTAAGAAAGCTATACTGGCGATCAGTGATAAGATTAGAAGAATCAAGGTGTTTCCAAATTTTCCTGTTAAGGATAGATTCGAAAACTTTAGAAAGAACGGAGGTTAAAGAAATAGGACGAAAGTTAGATGGTTGAGAGGGGTTCCCCTTCTTCGGTACAGGCTAAATGAGCTCACGTTTCCAGCAAGAAGGGAAGGTCGAAGTAGAAAGACAAAGACCAAATAGTTTACCAAGGCAGGGTGCAAGCTCGGAAGCAAAGCACAAGTTTTGAGAACCACAGGAGGGATAACAAATAAGGTATCAGAGAGAGCAAAAATGACATCTTTAGAAGAAATTACAATGTTAGGCATAAATGAGTCGGAGGGGGTTGAAGGAGGAGGAATAGTTCCGGAATTTTCTTTTTCTTGCAAAATGCCTGAAAGGGCAAGAGGAAGAAAATCCAGAAAGATAATTGCATTTGCGGCTGGGAAAAGAGTTTTTGGTATTTCAAAGAATAGATTTTCACGATTCCGGGATTAAATATAAATTAAATGAGTATCAGGAGTTTGAAGACGACGGTAATCTCTGAAGGCAGCATCCCTACGGCGGATAACGTGAGAACAAGCAGTGTTAAACCAAGGTTTGTTAGGTTTAGTAGAAAGGAAAGAATTTGGAATGTACTCCTCCATGCCAGAGAGAATCACCTCGGCTATACGCTCTTGCGGAAAACTTGAAGAGACAGAACAGACAAGATACGGAGATAAGAAGGTGATCGGATGAACCCAGAGGAGGAAAGAGTTTAACAGTATAAGGAGAAGGATAAGAAGTATGGAAAAGATCAAGTATGATGGGTTCATCACCAAGACTGTCAGGGATACGGGTAGGGAGTTGCACCAACTGCTCAAGGTTGTTCTGGACAGAAAAGTTGTAGGCGAGTTCACCGGCTGGATCATAAGAACTGGCGATAGTGAACATTGAAATCACCTAAAAAGATGATTTCGGAGAAAGAAGAAGAAGGCAGAATGTGCTCTATTTTGGAGTTTGGAGTTAGAATTATTAGATAAATAAACAAAACAAATAAATTTAGTAGTAGAATTGCAAGAGAGCTTTAGCCATAAAGTATGGAACTCAGGAGACTCCAAATCAGGGACACGAGAGCAAATAACAACGTTGCGCACATATGCGCAATAACCGCCTTTATCTGAAAATTGAGGATAGAGACAGTAGGAGGTAACAGAATATGGTTTGCTGTCAGCCCACTCAAGCACCTGAGTTTCGGTTAGAAACAAGAGATGAGGTTTAGAAGAAGAGAGATGGTGTTTAATAAAGGGGAAATCAGAAAAAAGACTTCGAACGTTGCAGAAATTAATGAAAAAAGAAGACCTTGCACCGGGGTAAGCCGGACGCCGGGTCATGGTGGCACCATCCCCTTCATCGAAGGCCTCCAACTCCCAAGTGATGATGGGGTGAGGGGTGGATGAGGGGCATTCTTTGGATGCCGCCCCTCGAAGTATCTCCGAGGCAGCTCTGAGATTCGCCATTTTGTTTTGTTTTATAAAGGTAATGTAAGAGTAAACCCTTGAAAATTTGTGGGAACATGTGAAGAAATTTTGTGGAGAGGTAGTGGGAGCATAGACATTCCAGTTTGAGGCGAATGTACACTAGAGACCCTCTGAGAAGGTGAAACCGAAAAGGAACGAGCCAAAGTGTGTTGGAGATAGGAGAGTCGAGAATGTACGAAGATCGACGACAGAGAAGAGATTTCGTACGAAACAGCTGACAAGAGAGTATATATATATATATATATATATATATATATATATATATATATATATATATATATATATATATATATATATATATATATATATATATATATATATATATATATATATATATATATATATATATATATATATATATATATATATATATATATATATATATATATATATATATATATATATATATATATATATATATATATATATATATATATATATATATATATATATATATATATATATATATATATATATATATATATATATATATATATATATATAGAGAGAGAGAGAGAGAGAGAGAGAGAGAGAGAGAGAGAGAGAGTTAAAAAAAAAGGAAAAAAATAAAAAAAAAAGAAAAAAACGAAAATAAAAAAAAAACTTAAAAAAAAAAAATAAAATAAAAAAAAAAATAGAAAATAAAAAAAAAAAATTTAAAAAAATGGAAAAAAAAATCTGTACCAGTTTTTCTCAAGGTCTCATCTCTTCCCCAACCCTGACATTGTTAACTCAAAATATGCGTAAACCATACAAACATACATACACACACACACACACACACACACACACACACACACACACACACACACACACACACACACACATATATATATATATATATATATATATATATATATATATATATATATTATATATATATATATATATATATATATATATATATATATATATATATATATATATATATATATATATATATATATATATATATATATATATATATACGATCTTAGTAAATTAATTAGTATTATATAATAATAATAATAATAATAATAATAATAATAATAATAATAATAATAATAATAATAATAATAATAATAATAATTGTAGATAAATAAATAAATAAATAAACATTATTAGCGTGTCGATGTACTTTTGAAGCGCCAAAAAGCTTGTTTTTATTACATAGGATCTTTCTAACCTTCTTGTGGGGTATTTGGGAGGACCAGTTTTTGCTTATCGCTTTCAGTCTTCAAGTCTTTGCTTTATGTTTGTAGATAATCCTGTCACTTCAAATATGTGTACATGGATGCCTACGCAAATTTTCATGAACGTGCAAACATAGAACTTTTGTGTGCATATATATATATATATATATATATATATATATATATATATATATATATATATATATATATATATATATATATATATATATATATATATATATATATATATATATATGGGTGCCGCTATGGGGGGGCAAAGGAGGGCCATGACCCCACCCTAGATTTTTAACCTGGCAAGAACCTTCCACAATGGAATTTTTTTAAGATTACACGGTTAAAATTATATATATATATATATATATATATATATATATATATATATATATATATATATATATATATATATATATATATATATATATATATATATATATATATAAAGCCTTTTCTTCAACTTAAGATACATTGTTGCTTAAAATGTAGGAGAGGGCCATGCCTACCTTTATGAATGCCTAGATCTATAAATTTCTTGGTTTGAGATAATTTGTGGCTATTAATGTAGGGGAGGGCCATGCCATACCCATTGTGAATGGCTAGGTCTGTACAATTCTTGGCTTGAGATACTTTGTTGCTGAAAATGTATGGGAGGGCCATGCCTACCCTACTAATTAAAAATGGAGTTTTTCTATACCATTCTTGGCTAGCGTATTCTAAAATATTGAAAGTACTGTTTTGTAGATTATGTGTCTTATTTAGAACTTCTATCAAGAGAGGCCTATTTGGCTCATTTATCGTAAAACTATTTAGAAAATACAAAGAGGCATTCACGTTCTAAAGCCCATGCAAATTCAGAATGGCATGAAGATGTCTCTGTAGCTACAAAGAATTTCAAACAGAGATTAAATAAGCGTGTTGGTATAACTGAACAACTGCATGTTGCTGGGCACTTAGTTATTCTAGAAAAAAAAAACAGTAAAAAACTTAGTACATATAATTTCTACCTTAATATTATGTGATACCAATAATATCGCTATTCATGGTAGCACTTCAAATACCGGCAATTTTCCGATTTACTTAAATTCAGAGTAAAAGCTGGAGATGCTGTTCTTATGGACCATTTGAAGTCATACGGAGCAAAGACCAAATACATCACATATGATTCAGAATGAACTTATATTTATTTGTGGAAAGTTGATATGTAATCAATTTGTGAATGAAATAAACAACTGTAAATATTTCCCCCTTTTAGCAGACATATCTGTGACAGAACAGCTATCGATTGATGTTCGCTTCGTTGATAAGGATCTCAATGTACGTGAAGAATTTCAAGTCTTTATTCCTCTTGAAAAACTAAAAGTTGAAAATATAGCAAGAGCTATATTGTCTACTACACGAGATATATACAATTTAAATATGAGTAAGCTAGCTGGACTTAGGTATGGCAAAGAATATGGAGTTTAAAAGTTAATATGAGATCAGTACCCAAATGTCAAAGTTTTTGATTATAGTTCATATCGTTTAAATTTAGTAATTAATGACATAAATGCTGTTCCAGAATTCCCTTGAAAGTGGGTCACGCAGAAATTTGGTAGCAAATATACCATTGTTATGCAAAACACGAGGGTCTGTCAAGTATAAGTTATTTAAAATACTTTTTGAATATTTTAGCTAAATAAAATTATCATTAGAAAATCTCTTATTTGATTCAGATGTAAAGCAAGCCACACGAACTGCAGCATGTCATCTTTCATCAGCAGCAAGATGTTCTACATTTCTCATCTGGATATTATTCATAACGAAATATAATTTATATTTGGAGCCTATAGCAAATATATTCTTGAAACTTAAGTAATAAATTTGGATGAGGTTCATTGTCACATAGGAGAACTTTTAAATATTTTAAAAACCGATAGAAGGGAAAGTAATGCTGAGTCGGTTTTTAAAGAAATTTTTAAAAAGTTAAGAATTTTTGTGAAGATTTTTCTTTACCTACAAAAAAAAAAAAAAAAAAAAAAAAAAAAATCACAGCCTCAGGGACATCAAAAACTTCTGTTGGGAGTTGCAGTATTTATTACCTTGTTTTGATTCTCTCGTTTCATCTCTGAGTATGATATTTTCGGAACACAATATAACATCTACCTTTCTTTGCATTTTGTACCCAGTTAGAATAAGAAAATTAACAAAATCAGAATATCTAAAAAAAATGAGTTCATTATAACCGAATATAACATTGACAACTTAATGGGTGAAGCAGAATCTTAGTTTAAATTCTGGAAGAAATCAGATAGGGAACAAATAATGTGTTAAAAAAAAATGTGTTAAAGCACATTACTCCAAAATCATTTCACATTTTTCCAAGCAGTTGCTCAAGCAATCAAAGTACTTCTCACACTTGCACCAACTACTTCTACAATTGGAAGGTCGTTTAGTACCTTATGAGGTGATAAAACGTGGCTAAGATCAACTATTTACAACGAAAGATTAAATGTCTTTGCTTAATAAGTTTTCACAGGGAAAAAATTTCACGTCAAAAGCATCAATTGATAGAAGATATTATTATTATTACTGATTTTGGGAAAGAAAAAAGAAATATTAAATTCTTATTTTCAAACTGAAAAGGAAACACTTTTTGATAATATAAGATTTCTTAATAAAATAAAACAAATAATTTTTTTGGTAAATTATGAAATATTTATAAATATTGGGCTTATGTGTGGATTATCATTTTCTATTATTCAAAACCTTGAATACACTATACTATAAGGAATATATATATATATATATATATATATATATATATATATATATATATATATATATATATATATATATATATATATATATATATATATATATATATATATATATATATATATATATATATATATATATATATATATATATATATATATATATATATATATATATATATATATATATATATATATATATATATATATATATATATATATATATATATAATATATATATATATATATACTTTCTGAAAACTGTTCATGATTCTTCTCACAAATTACAATTACACAACCTGTAGAAGAGCAAAAAGTTTCTTCCGCGACAAAGATTGGAGATTCATAATATCTTTGAAATTAACTACTGTTACTACTATAACTAATTCCAAATTCCAAAATTTTTATTCAGAGATATAAGTACAGGTTATATATACATTGTTATAGTAGGTCCTACTCTACAAGATACAATATTTAAATAGTTGTACATTACTCTGAAAAGGGGTTACTAAGGGGAAGCACATTGGTTTCCTTTGAACCCCAAAGTTTAGTTGAATAATATTACATCAATATAATTAAATATCAATTTTAGTACGAATATGATGCATAGTATAATGAGAAAATAATAAATATAGTAATAGCAATAATAATAAAAATAAAATTAGTAATAAAGTTAAGTACAATAGTAATCGTAATAAATTTATGACCATAATAGTTATAATAGTATAGTTTATAATAAAGGTAAAAAAAAAAAAAAAAAAAAAAAAAAAAAAAGCTAGTAATAATAATAATAATAATAATAATA
>SEYY01018646.1:37500-44304 GCA_009176605.1 Armadillidium nasatum | reverse complement strand
TCTCACTTAACTTCAGCAATACATTCCACAGAAAACAGCATTCTCATACACACAGCACTCAATTCTCACTTAACTTCAGCATTACATTTCCCACAAACAACCTTCTCTGGCGCACAGACATCAAAAGATCTCAGCTTCCCTAAAATAAGTCACACAAACAATCTTCTCAGGCACACAGACATCAAAAAGATCTCAACTTCCCTAAAACAAGTCACACAAACAATCTTCTCAGGCACACAGACATCAAAAAGAACTCACCTTCCCTAAAATAAGTCACACAAACAATCTTCTCAAGCACACAGACATCAAAAAGAACTCAACTTTCCTAAAATAATTCACACAAATGCTCTTCTCAAACACACAAACTTCAAAATCACACAATTTCACTAACTCAAATCACACAAACGCCCTTTCCAAATACATAAACAACAAAATTCACTCAATTTCATCAATACAAGTCACAGAAAGCAACATTTCTCAGTCACATAGATCACAAAAGCCACTCAATTCCGTGAAATCAGCCCGCACAAACGCCCTTCCCAGGCATACAGATCACAGATACATCATTCTCATACAACCAATCCACAAAATTCAATCAATTTCATCAACACAAGACACAGAAAACAATATTTCTCAATCACATAGACAGCAAAAATCAACCAATTTATCATCACAAGTCACAGAAAATCATTCTTATACACCTAATCCACAAATTTTCCCTCAATTTCATCAATACAAAACTCAGAAAACAACATTTCTCAAACACATAAACCACAAAAAACAACCATTTTCACCAAACCATACCACACAATCAAACTTCTCAAGTACAAAGGTAACAAAAATCAATCATCTCCGCTAATCCAAATCACAGAAACACCCTTCTCAAGCACATAGAAGACAAAAAACACTCAATTTCACTAAACCAATCCAAGCAATTACCCTTCTCAAGCGCACGAACCACAAAATCACTTAACTTTTTTCCGATACATTCCACAAAACATATTTTCTCAGGCACACAGACATCAAAAAGATCTCAACTTCCCTAAAATAAGTCACACAAACAACCTTCTCAGTCACACAAGCATCAAAAAGTACTTAATTTCACTAAACCAGAACACACAAACAACCTTCTCAAGCACACAAACATCAAAAAGAACTCAACTTCACTAAAATAATTCACACAAATGCCCTTCTCAAGCACACAGACTTCAAAATCATACAATTTCACTAACTCAAATCACACAAACACCCTTCACAAGCACATAAACAACAAAATTCAATCAATTTCATCAGCACAAAACACAGAAAACAATATTTCTCAAGCACTTAAGCTGCAAAAGTCAATCAATTCATCATCACAAGTCACATTTCACCAACGTCAGTCACGCAAAACACACACACACACACACACACACACGTACATACGTACACATCCGCTTGCACAAATACATTTATCTTCATCAACACAAACTGCAAAAACCCAAACTCAAGTAATCAAAAACCCAAATTTCGTTTAAGTCCAGCGTAGATCATAAAACATCATTCTCATTCAATCATTTCACAAAAAAAAAAAAAAAACCTTAATTTCAGTAATGCAAATCACAAAAAGTCTAAATTCAGCTATTCAAAACTCAAAATTTCATTTTATTCAGAAACATAGATCATAAGCAACAAACTTATACCCACAAGATGCAAAAGAAAAAAAAAGAAATTCGCCAATGGGGTTCAGAGCTCTCGGTGGGTGGATAGGTGTAAGGAGGTGCCGAGAGCACGATCCCTCAACCTGATCCCACACATAGGTCCTTGAGCATAACTTGGTGAATTTTTTTTTGCATCTTGTGGGTATAAGTTTGTTGTTTATGATATATGTTGCTGAATAAAATGAAATTTTGAGTTTTGAATAGTTGAATTTAGACTTTTTGTGATTTGCATTACTGAAATTAAGGTTTTTTTTGTGAAATGATTGAATGAGAATGATGTTTTGTGATCTACGATAGACTTAAACGAAATTTGGGTTTTTGATTACTTGAGTATGGGTATTTGCGGTTTGTGTTGATGAAGATAAATGTATTTGTGCAAGCGGATGTGTGCGTATGTACGTGTGTGTGTGTGTGTGTGTGTGTGTGTGTGTGTGTGTGTTTTGTGTGACTGACGTTGGCGAAATGTGAATTGTGATGATGAATTGATTGATTTTTGCAGCGTTTTTTTATAAAATGTTGTTTTCTGAGTCTTGTGCTGATGAAATTGAGGGAAAATTTGTGGATTAGGTGTATAAGAATGATTTTCTGTGACTTGTGATGATGAATTGGTTGAATTTTGCTGTCTATGTGATTGAGAAATATTGTTTTCTGTGTCTTGTGTTGATTAAATTGATTGAATTTTGTGGAATGGCTGTATGAGAATGATGTATCTGTGATCTGTATGCCTTGGAAGGGTGTTTGTGCGGACTGATTTAACGGAATTGAGTGGTTTTTGTGATCTATGTGACTGAGAAATGTTGCTTTCTGTGACTTGTATTGATGAAATTGAGTGAATTTTGTTGTTTATGTGTTTGGGAAGGGTGTTTGTGTGATTTGAGTTAGTGAAATTGTGTGATTTTGAAGTCTGTGTGTTTGAGAAGAGCATTTGCATGAATTATTTTAGGAAAGTTGAGTTCTTGATGTGTGTCTGTTTAGTGAAATTGAATGGTTTTTATGTACTTGAGTTTGTTGGCTTGTGATCAGTGATGGTGAAAATTAATTGAATCTTGGGCTTTGATTATTTGAGTTTGGCTTTTGTGACTTGTATTGATGAAAAATAAATGTTTTTGTGTGGGTGAGTGCTTATGTGTGTGTGTGTTTATGTGTTTTTGTGTGACTAAGGATGATGTAATGTGCTTTGTGCAGATGAAATTGAGTGGATTTGCTGTGATCCCACATATAGGTCCTTGAGGATAACTTGGCGAATTTCTTTTTTTTTTTTGCATCTTGTGGGTATAAGTTTGTTGCTTATGATCTATGTTGCTGAATAAAATGAAATTTTGAGTTTTGAATAGCTGAATTTAGACTTTTTGTGATTTGCATTACTGAAATTAAGGTTTTTTTTTTTGTGAAATGATTGAATGAGAATGATGTTTTATGATCTACGCTGGACTTAAACGAAATTTGGGTTTTTGATTACTTGAGTTTGGGTTTTTGCAGTTTGTGTTGATGAAAATAAATGTATTTGTGCAAGCGGATGTGTACGTATGTACGTGTGTGTGTGTGTGTGTGTGTGTGTGTGTGTTTTTTTGCGTGACTGACGTTGGTGAAATGTGACTTGTGATGATGAATTGATTGACTTTTGCAGCTTAAGTGCTTGAGAAATATTGTTTTCTGTGTTTTGTGCTGATGAAATTGATTGAATTTTGTTGTTTATGTGCTTGTGAAGGGTGTTTGTGTGATTTGAGTTAGTGAAATTGTATGATTTTGAAGTCTGTGTGCTTGAGAAGGGCATTTGTGTGAATTATTTTAGTGAAGTTGAGTTCTTTTTGATGTTTGTGTGCTTGAGAAGGTTGTTTGTGTGTTCTGGTTTAGTGAAATTAAGTACTTTTTGATGCTTGTGTGACTGAGAAGGTTGTTTGTGTGACTTATTTTAGGGAAATTAAGATCTTTTTGATGTCTGTGTGCCTGAGAAAATATGTTTTGTGGAATGTATCGGAAAAAAGTTAAGTGATTTTGCGGTTCGTGCGCTTGAGAAGGGTAATTGCTTGGGCTATTACAGCGGGTAAATGCCAATATTATTTTCCCAATAATAATAATCAGTATCATTATTTTCCCATTAAATTTTTTTTAGAAACGAAAATCTCTGATTACTTTCAAAAACACTCTCCCATGTATTATTTTAGAAAGGTATTCAAATTTCAATGTAAGGATAGGTTAGATTAGGTTAGGTTTAGTTCAGGTTAGGTCAAATTAGTGTTATTTGAATTAAGTAAGGCGTCATGTATAGTTTAATCTAGTTTATGATAGGGTAAGAATATAACTTAAATGAGGGATAGATGTTCCCCAACCACTTTTGCTTTCCTGTCTGGTTCTGTTATCTACCAGACATTTCAGTAGTCACATTCTCGTGTGAATAAAGCATCATGTCCTGAACTATTTTAAATCTTCGACATCTTTTCAGGCATCGTCGATGGAAGATTCAAATCTTACATGTACATTTGCTGGGGTGCTCCAATCTTCCTGATAGGGTTACCCTACGTCATCTACTTGCATAAACTAGGGAGAGACCCCCGTTGCTTCATTGGCTGGGAAAATGAAGTGAAATATATATTTTTTATACCCCAAGCTGGGTGTAGTGCCATGGCACTCTTCTGGGCAATCGTCATATTAACCAATTTATCTACGCCAGCACTTAGGTATGTAAATAATAATAATAATAATAATAATAACTCACAGGTCTTTTTTATTTGGCTTTATATATATATTTATATATATATATATATATATATATATATATATATATTATATATATATATATATATATATATATATTATATATATATTAGTACATTTTAAAATACACTTGATAATCATTATTATTATTATTATAATAATAGTAGTAATAAAATAAAAAAAAAAAAAAAAAAAATCATTTTTTTTTCCTGTGACAGAAAATGGGCTGCTTTGTTTATCAACTTTTACGTTGCTTCCGTAGCCCGATCCAATCTTCAGTCTTTGGAAATGTTATGCGAGGGTTGTTTAATCAAAGGAATAAAAAGCTTTAATAAGAAAAGGAAAGCCATTACAGCTTTACGTCTAAGCTATCTGAAACTATATATATATATATATATATATATAAACTATATATATATATATATATATATATATATATATATATATATATATAATAAATATATATATATGAATCTATGTGGATCCTCTTGAGTATGGTTAAGAGATTCAGTTTTAGAGGAACGTATAAATGGGCGTCAACCTAAACTTTGAGTTTTAGAAGCATGTATATGTTAAATGGACCAAATAATGTTAATGGGACCAATTTTAAATGGACCAAATAATATTAAAGGGACCAATGTTTAAATGGACCAAATAAAAATTAAAGGGACTAAATAATGTTAAAGTGATCAAATAATAGATAGGTATTTAAAGAGAAAAAAGGAATAAACAATTTTGTGTAAAGTTATACTATTACAATTCACGTCATCTAATCTTTATTTATTTTCATTTATTATTAATTAACGCAAAGCTTTCCATTCTGGAATTAAAACCATTTTACTTCTCCAGGAGGAAACACTTGATTAGAGACTACGGCTCCTTCAGTGGTGGATCAGCCGTCCTTTTAATCTATCTGGCAGCGACATGGAGTATCGGCTTCGTCGCCTACATCAGATACGATTTCGATGAACCTGATTTCTATCCCATTTTCCAAATCATGAATGGCTTAAGCGTAGGACTGTTTTTTTTTATTTCTTATTTATTCATATATATATATATATATATATATATATATATATATATATATATATATATATATATATATATATATATATATATATATATATATATATATATATATATGTAGGGTGTGATTCTGCTTCTGTGCATCGGTATAAGTTCTCCCCGCTTTAGAAGACGTATGTTCTGCCGGTCCAGAAAGAATGAATACGAAGAATACAATGACACGAACCGGCTGGTGGAGAACGAAGTAGTAATGGACCCTTGCGAAGACGATCTTCAAAGGACAGACTTCGAACCCTACGACCAAGATTTAGGTGACGACCGTTGGGTAAGTTAAGTAGAATAATGGTACTATATGATTACAACCATCTAATTTTAACGCATTTTGCAATAATTTAATTAATAATTTCAGATGAAATAAAAAATGGCTAAACAGTTACTGTCAAGGTATTGATTTGAGGTGGATGTCAGAGTGGGGCGTTGACGGATCGACTTTGAACATTTTTTAAACACAATGTGAAATTTAATCTAGTAGTTTAATAAATATGTTGTAATATAAATATACAGTAGTATATAATCTATATTGTTATGGCTTTGTACATATATATATATATATATATATTATATATAATATATATATATATATATATATATATATATATATATATATATATATATATATATATATATATATATATATATATATATATATATTATTTATTAAATTGAAAGATGTATCCATATTTTATTTTAGCCTTTACAGAAAAAACAAAGATTATATTATTAATTTGAAGCATGAAACTGCAAATTTAAAGAAGAAAAAAAACTAGAAGGATTTAAAACTCAATTAATTTTTTTTCTTTACTTAAAAAAGATGTATAAAAAAAATTAATGAAAAAGTTGGAACTTTATACATTGTTAACGGTAAAAAAAAAAAAAAAAAAAAATGGAATCAAAAATATATAGGGGGCAATATTGGGAGTATTCTTCTACTTCTACTGCTGATATTTCTTCCTGTTCTGAATATACTATAATCTAAAATGGTTGAGCGAGGTCTGAAAGAAATATTATAGACTAGTTTTTTGCCTTGACTCATATAATAAAACTTGATTTAATAATCCAATTTTAAAATATATTGTTAATTAAATTGTAGAAAATATATATAATTTGGGTTCCCTTTCTTTTTATTCATATATTACAAAAAGTATGAAAGGGTAAATTCTTTTAGCTCCATCAGCTAAAAACTAGATTAATTTTTTACTCACCCTTTTGTTGTGAGCATTATAGATCCAAATAATTTTCGCTGTTTATGTTCTTCCTGAACTGGGTTTGACCTCATATATGGAAATTTTTCTTAGGAGGCCTT
>SEYY01018646.1:2500-32500 GCA_009176605.1 Armadillidium nasatum | reverse complement strand
CAAATTGGGGCATAGAAAATATTTTTTTCAGTGCCACCAAAACTCATTTCATCCATCTCTCTGCTCGACACAATCTTCCACACAACTATGATGCCTTCTTCAGAAACACACAACTCAAACCTTCATCTGTTCTTAATATTCTTGGTGTTTCTTTTTCTGTGATCTTTCTTGGAAAGATTACATTACTTCTCTTCCTTAGCAAGCTTCTAAGAGGTTAGGTGTTTTGAGGCGCGTTCAGAATTTCTTCACACCACTCCAGTTCCTTGTTCTTTATATGACTGTTATTCGCCCATGTATAGAAAGCACATCACACATCTGTGGTGATTCCACACATAGAGCTCTTCTCAAAAAGGTGGAGTCTAGGGCTTTTGATATTATAAAGACTTAAGGCCGAAATACGGAATTAAACGTATATATATATATATATATATATATATATATATATATATATATATATATATATATATATATATATATATATATATATATATATATATATATATATATATATATTATAATATATTATATAATAACAACTTTTTGAGTCAGATGGTCCAAGAACCAGCAAGCCAGCCAGCATTGTTAGATTTAATATTAACAAATGATGAAAGTATGGTGAATGATATCAAAATCAGGGAGACTTTAGGAGCTAGTGATCATTATATTATTAGATTTAACTGGAATATGAGGTCTGGGCCCAAATTGCAAGTCAATAGGGAAAAGATATTAGATTTCAGAAATGGAGATTTTAGCAAATTTCCGAGCAATGCTCAATGAAATTGACTGGGATAAGGAGTTTAATGGTCAAAATTGTTTCATCATGTGGGAACACTTCAAGCAAATATTGGCTACCATTCAGTCTGTGTGTTTTAAAGATAAACCCATTAGGGTAGCAAATAGAAAACCTAATTGGTGGA
Organism: Armadillidium nasatum; assembly: GCA_009176605.1. NCBI lineage: Eukaryota > Metazoa > Arthropoda > Malacostraca > Isopoda > Armadillidiidae > Armadillidium > Armadillidium nasatum. The sequence goes on along the minus strand of SEYY01018646.1, from coordinate 31,583 downwards.
GTAGAGAGATAAAAGAGAAAATCAGTGAAAAGTGTAGATGTTTTAAAATATTCAAAGGTAGGAGCAGGGGAAAGATTTGGAACATTATAAGAGAATTAGGAATGAACTTAACCAGTCAATAAGAAGAGCAAAGAGAATGGCAGAAATTAATTTGACAAGGAACAGTAATAAAGACCTGAAATTTTTTTTTAGCTTTTACAAATTTAAAGGCAAGGATAAGAAAATTGGCCCAATTAAAATTGATGGAAATTTAGTAAGTTCAGATAAGGAATTGGTTAATATTTTCAATGCTTATTTTGCATCAGTGTTTACTGAGGAAAGGTTGGATAGCAGTTTAGAGACTAATAGCTCTAGTAAACATGTAATGAATTGGTGTGCAGCATTTGAAATTGAGTTAAATGAAATCGCATCTTTACTAGAACATATTGACCCAAATAAGGCAGCGGGTCCGGATGGTGTGTATGGTAGAATTCTAAAAGAGGGGAGTAGCAGTATTGCAAAGGCACTGTATTTGATTTTTAAGCGATCTATTGCTTTTGGAGAGGCACCTGAGGACTGGAAAAACGGCATATGTGGTGCCCATTTTTAAAAAAGGTGGTAAGGAAGATTTAGGGAACTATAGGCCAGTTGGTTTAACATCTCTGGTTGTGAAAATTTTGGAAAAGTTACTGGAAAGTCATATAGAGAAGCATTTATATGATAACAAGATGCTATATAACTCCCACAATGATTTTAGAAAGGGTAGATCATGTCAGACAAATTTACTAGAATTTATGGTATATATTACTGAATGTATAGACAGGGGTGATCCAGTTGATGTCATATATTTTGACTTTAGCAAAGCTTTTGATAAGGTACCCCATGTTAGGCTGATGCACAAGTTGTCTTAGTATGGTATAGATGGAATGGTACACAATTGGATTAAAGAGTGGTTAAAGAACAGAAGGCAGTGTGTATTACTTAATGGTAATAAGTCATTATGGGAAACGGTGAAGAGTGGGGTCCCACAGGGTTCTGTGCTGGGACCACTTTTGTTCCTTATATATATAAAATGATTTAGACAAAGGTCTTAAATGTAAGGTTTCTAAGTTTGCTGATGATACCAAAGTGGTTACCTCAGTAAGGAATAATGATGGATGCATAAAGCTTCAAGGTGATCTAGATAGACTTCTTGGTTGGGCAGAGAGGTGGCAAATGAACTTTAATAGTAAACAATGTAAAGTTCTTCATATAGGTTACTCAAATGAAGGATTTAATTATGAAATGAATTGGGAATGGCTTAAGACTGGACCAAGAAAAGGATTTAGTCGTGATTATTAGCAGTAATTTGAAGGTGGGTGATCAATGTTTGGAAGCAAGGAATAGAGCTAATAAGATGTTAGGTATAATTAATCGCAATGTAGTTTACAAGAGCAAAGAGGTTATAAGTAAGCTATATAATAGCTATGTTAGGCCAGCATTAGAAGTATTGTGCACAGGTTTGGGCTCCTCATTTAAGAAAAGACATAGATATGCTGGAGAGAGTACAACGTCGAGCAACAAAAATGATTTCTGGCTTTGAAAATAAGAGCTATGAAGAGAGGTTGAAGGAGTTAGAAATGTTCTTAGTTGAAAGGAGATTTCTCACAGGGGATATGATACAAGTTTACAAAATATTTGCATCTAACAGTTATACAGAGAAGCCATGCATCTCTATCGAAGAAAATACTCTTTCAGTAATAGAGTTGTTAATTTTTTAAATGACTTGCCACTAGAGATTGTTGACTGTGATTCTCTTGTCAAATTTAAAAGAGGGCTAGATAGATATATGGATGGTTTAGGTATTATATAGTATAACTTGACTAAGCCAAATTGGTGGGTGTATATGAATTTTTAGATTAACAGATCAACCTATGACTAAGCCTAATGGCAGTTTTTTTTGTAGTGGGTGATGGTTCATTGAATATTGCATGTATAATTGGGCTTAGTTTTACTTTTATGTTTGCATGAATGTCCTGATAACTAGGGATGGGATAGACCTAGTCTTTTGTGCATGTATTAGTATTGTTATTTTTTGTTTGGACTGAGACAATCTCGATAAGCCCTTGTGGCTTCTAACTATCTCTATTTTCCTATGTTTCTATGAGGGTGGTGGTGAAAGGAGTTGAAAGGTAAGAATGGGTATGTTTGTAAGGTAATTATGGTGGGCACCACCTTACGAAAGTGGGAAAGGTGATAGTGATATATATATATATATATATATATATATATATATATATATATATATATATATATATATATATATATATATATATATATATATATATATATATATATATATATATATATATATATATATATGATGACAAATGCATTCGCATGCTCATCAAAATTAACATCCGCATCCGCACTTTTTAAAAATTCAACATCCGCTTCTGCACTTTCAAAAATTCAACTTCCGCATCCGCATCCGCACTTCTCCAAAATTTCGACATTCGCATCCGTAAATTAGAAAATATGACATCTGATCCATCACTATATATATATATATATATATATATATATATATATATATATATATATATATATATATATATATATATATATATATATATATATATATATATATATATATATATATATATATATATATATATATATATATATATATATATATATATATATATATTGAAGAGGTGGTAGATTTCTGGTGTAAAAACAGTAGAAGATTAAAGGTAAGAAAAAAAAACACTCACCAACTTCTTCTGTTATTATTAAACCAAGAATCGTACTACTAAGACCCAAGGTCGTTAAAAGTTCATCCTTACAGACACAACCCTCTCAGTAAAACTCCGTCTCCGATGTTATCTACTCTGACTCACACCTGATGAAATAAACAAAAACAAAAAAAAAAAACCGCAAGCAACAAGAAATGCAAGAGAAAATTATTGGATTACAAAAAATACTTACAATGGTCCAAAAACCAGCAAGCGCGGTTGCAAGCAATTTAAAACTATTAATATATATATATTCATTTTTATTTATTTATTTAATTTTTTTTTAACAATTTAAAAATTTGATTTTTTATTTTATTTTAAATAGTATCATTTCTCATGATTAGATAAAGAAATATTTATTTATTGATATTCATATTTCACCAATTGTGATAAATAATGAAGATTACATTTTAGTATTCTTTATTACACATAAAATAGGTGAATAAAACGTTTTTGAATGCAAAGAGAATGATATTGATGTTTATAAAATGAAAAAGACTCCTTATATTCTATTATTTTTAATTTTTTATATTGATGTGAAAAAGTAGGATGCTTTCATATTATTAATCAGTGTTTTGGACAAAATCTTCCTGGATCAGATTAGATGCAACATAATCTCATACACTGATAGGGTTCAAGTCCAGAGGAGTGGAAAAAGTATTCCAGATTTTACTGGTAGAGGACGTGCTACATCAGGAGTAAGAGCAGTGTTTAGTCTAGGAACAACAAGGGGGGATGCGACTGTGTGAAAAGACTTAATCTATTTAAGGATTAATTTATATAATGCATTGAATATTTTATTATTAATTTTATTTAGATTGTTGTAGGTAAATTTCTTCCTGTAGATCTCATTGACTTCAGTGAATGATTTTGTGTTTTTCAACTCATTATCATAGTTGATGCTTTCTATTACTATACTTTTAACTTTTTTCATTTCAGTGAAACAGGAATAATTTTATTTAAACATCAAAATCTGTAGTATTTTATTACAATTAAAGAGAGATATTTGGCTTTGCAAATTCCTACGATTGAGAAGAGGACGGGCTGAGCAAGTAAGTTAAAATTGTCAAAGTTTTTATTTGGATATTAAATTTCAACAGTTTAATTCTCATAATTGAAGCCCATTAAAATATAATGAATTAATGACTGAAATACTTATATACCGTGTATAAAAAATGATAAATTAAAAAAAAAAAAAACATATAATTTGTTTAAATTAACAGTATCACAGTTTTCTTTAGAAAAATAAATTAAAATTAAATTATTTGTAAATGTATGAATTTATTTAAATAAAAATAACTATATTAGTTCACAAATGAATAGCTGACTTCATTGGTAATTTTATTCTAAGGAAGTGATGTAAACAGAGTAAATATGTCTTATTGGAAGTTGTGTAATTATTTGATAAAGTAATGAAAAAAATTCTTAATCAAATTAATAGGAAAAAAAAAAAAACTCAAGCCAAAAACTTAATATTTGCTTACTATAGTTACTCTTCTTATCACTGTTTTATGATTAATAAAGTTAATTGGCTTAAGTCATTGAAGGGGAAGTCAGGTGCACTTTACGACTTATTTACTAAGCAAAGTGATAAGGTATAAAATCTTTATAGTACTACTTATAAAATGAATAGAAATTAAACACTTTATATGTACTTTCTGAAGAATCTTAATACCATATAATATATATATATATATATATATATATATATATATATATATATATATATATATATATATATATATATATATATATATATATATATATATATATATATATATATATATATATATATATATATATATATATATATATATATATATATATATATATATATATATATATATATATATATATATATATATATATATATATATATGAGTGATGGGTGCATCCAGCAACTTTCGAATCTGAACATGATTCTGGAGTTAACCTTTGAATCCAAATGCTGCAAATTTTGGGATTCTTGAATTTGAATCCCAAACTGAATCCAGCAGCTTGGATATTTCAAATCTAAGTAATTTTTGTAATTTTCAAGCTTTCCACAAAATCGGACCACATGTTTTACACTGAAATGTTAGTGTCATTTTGGTAGGACTTTTTGATCTCTTGTAGAAAGATTATTGCTTCCGGGGGAGGGATCCTTCTGAGTGTGCAGAGCTCATAACGGAGGTGATTTCTTGACATGGAGGCATTCCATTCAACTAAACTTAACTAACCTTGGTTTAATTCTGCTTTTTCTCGTGCTGTTCGCCGCTGGAATGCTGCATTCAGGGATTACATTTAGGGGGTCTTCAAACTCCAGGAATTCTTGCAACTTATATTTGATCTTGGAATCGTTGTTGTAGGCCCCTACCTTAATTATATATTGGAAAAAGTAAACACCTTTAAAGCTTAAGGTATATATAAATATGATTTAGTTATAAGAGACTTGAGATGTACAAGGGTAATCAAAATCCACATTGTATTTTGATATTTACATTTGAAAAGTTGATAATTGAAATTTATTTTGAATTTAAGATTTAAACACTTAGAAAATTTTAATGATTCATATAGAAACTAATTTGATGTTTGAACTTTGCTAATGATTAAAAGGCATTCAACTTGTATTAAATAAATTAAGAATATTTTGCTATCAGTTTCATAACCAAGGTTAATTTTGAGAGCATTTTGTTGAGTATTTATCCTTCGTACTTGTGAATCAAGTTAAAAATATTTTAGTCAATCTGGTGTCATTCGTGATTAATTTGGGTTTCAGAGAGAGAAAATAAGTTTGAATATTTTTGACAATTGTGAAGTAACTTGGAAATATTGTGGCATTTTGGTTTAAACATTGAGAGACTGGCATCTCTGAAATATTTTAATTTACTGGAAAGAAACTTCGGAATTTTTGTTGATTGTTTTGACCCATTCTCTCTGGATTTTAAATAATTTTGAAAAGAATTTAAGGATTTTGATTTAAATTACAATTTAACAACTTTGAAAAATTTACGAAGCATTTTGGTTTATTTTGGTTTAATGATTTTGAGTTTTCAGAATGTTTGAATTTAGTTGAGAGACCCTTTCACTTAGAGAATATTTTATGAAATCGTTTCTTTCGATAGCAGTGGACAATTGTTAACTATTTTGAATAATTGAAATTTACGTACTATTTAATCCACTTAGAGAGTATAATACGAAATATTTTGCCTGTTGATATTGGGGAATCATTGTAATGTTTCTGGATATTTCAATTTAAACAGGCTTACATAACTTGGAAAGCATTTTTGATACTATTTCATGTGTATACTATGACATCACGTTCAGTTTTTCCAAAATATTTTCATTTAGCTTAAAATCCTACAGCAATTTATTGAAATTTTTACATATATATATATATATATATATATATATATATATATATATATATATATATATATATATATATATATATATATATATATATATATATATATATATATATATATATATATATATATATATATATATATATATATATATATATATATATATATATATATATACTATGATTTCTTTTCTAGAAATGGTTTCTCATTTGGAAGAACTTTGTGGAATTCAAATTGCCATTGAGATTGCAAACAAATTAGAATTCAAAAAGGAAATTTTAAGACTGCCAGATCTTCATCTTGATCATAGTTTGCGGTGTATATGGAAAGCGAACCGTGGTTTGAAAATATGGAGAAGAAAGTATTAGATGCATTGAAGAAATTACCTTTTGGATTGAGAGGAAAAATACCAATACCTGTAGTTATTTTTTGTCTAATTCAGTCTATAGAATGGGCAAAATTTCATAAGGAAGAGTTTGATTTGCCCTTCGATTATAGTTGTTCCTTCCTCAGAAGTTCTTTTTTTACCTCAAAAGGAATACTTGATGAAGAAAAGGCTGCAAGAGAGATTTTAAAGGACACTGAATTAAGCCCTTCCCTTAAATTTTGTATAGCTTGTCATTACTGTTTGTCTGATGTTATTCCTGTTTTATGGGAGCAATTACCAGAAGACAAGAAGACCCAAAGTTGAAAATGAAGTATATTGTAATGGTTTTTGTATCGATGGGCGCAATGAGATGGCCGATTTATGGTCTTACTTTTTGTTGGGAGAACTTCAAATTATAATGGAAAAAACAGGATGACAGTTTTTCATTATACAAATTTAAGGAGACTTTTGAGGCTGTGTCATCTAGAAATTGCTTTGAAGAGCTGAATGAGTCAGAAGAAGAGTTGTTGTCATCTAGAGACTGCAGTGATGTGGCATTCAAAAATTGCTTTGAAGAGCTGAATGAGTCAGAAAAAGAGGAGGCTGTGATTTTTGCTAGAAAGGAATTTAATAATTTCCTAAGTGATTTTGAGGCTTTATTGACTACGAAAGTGATCTTCGTCCTATTTTATTTCCTCTTCAGTTATATTTACCATATCAGAAATATCTTGAAATTGCAATATTTTTTCTTCATTATTTAGATCAGAGGCTGTTAATGTTGTTCTTCCAGCCACTTACGTTGTATTATGTATTATTTCATCTATTAAGTTGGCCTTATCAAAACATGTTTATGGATATAGTGAGTCAATTTTGGGAAGTGTTACCGAAAACTGGATTTTGTTTACTTCTCCACAGGTTAGTGAGTTTAATGAAACATAAACCCTCTTCTGAGTTTTGTGATTATCATAATATTTTAAGAGATTTTTGGATTCAAAGTTCTTCATCTTTAAAAAGGTTTTTCTTCCGCTTGGAAGGAATAAATAAAAGAGATTTGCTTAGTGCGTTTACTAACGAAGAGAGAGATGATTATTTTATATCAACCCTTCATTCAGATTTTGAAGAGTTAAATTTCTCGTACGTAACAGATGAACTTTTCGATTCATAAATTTACCATTGAAGATGAAAAAATTATTCGACTGATTTTTTCAAGTGCAACCTTGGAAGAGAAATCCGATATTGTAAGGTTACATGGGAATAGGATGAGGTAAAATATCCTTTGATGCTTGTGATCTAAGGAGAAGTTGATTTGTTTATTGAATGTTGTGTACCGAAGGAAGAATTGAAAGTTTCAAAAAGGAACTATTTAATGAATGATGATGTAAAAGAAGTTTTATTTTAATTCAAGTTCTTGACAAGTAGAGGGAAAGAGTTTCAAAAAGATTCTGAATTGGGCTTTTTCTACAGAGGAGATTAAAGAATGGCTGCTCAAAAATTTTTTTATTATATGTGAGAGAACAATGGAAATATAGTTTGTACACTTGTAAAATATTAAAAAGTTTTGATAATATTTTGGAATGGTCTGCTCTGTCTTCAAATGAAATTGAAAATTTTAAAAAAAGTTTTGTTTTAGATGATGGAGATTTTGCGCAGCATTTTAAAAGCTCATTATCAAAAGGTGATTTTGAAGATATTAATTTCTTTCTGGAGTGGGTTTTTTCTTCTTCAGAAATGGAAATGGTAAAGTTTAAAAAAGATTTTGGCATTTGAAATGGTTCGTCATATGGAACAAGTCATTTCTTAGTAATGATTTAAGTTCACTTAAAAAATTAATTGAATGGAGCGCTCTATCTGAAGAAGAAGGTAAAGATTTCAAGAAGACAGCTTGCCTTTAGTGAGAAAGTGATTCAATACTACAGAAATCTTGTTCACAGAAAAACATTTATATGAAGTACATATATTCATTCGATGGGCAGAACTGACAGAAACGGAAGTGAAAAACTTTATAAAATTGGTTGATAAACACAACAACAAATCAAAAGTCCGACCGAAAAGGAAACTTAATAGTAAATCAACAGAAGCAAAAAGAAGTCGACATTGTTGACTTAAAATTCCATTCAATCTTTAAAAACTTAATTATTATTTTTTTGTTTTATTTTCCCGAAAAACCAATACCATCTCAGCCTTCTTAAATCGAGCTTTTTGTATCTCACTTATTGCATCAAGAATTTGCTCTTCTCTATAAACTATTTGACACCCATAATTTCCCTCCCAACATAGTCTTACAGTACGTTTTCAATTTTCTTAATGATAGATATCGGCCCTCACACAGTGTTTTAACTGCTCTCAAAAATACCCTATATTTCCGTTTTCCTTATCTTGACTTTTCCACCACCTTGATGCTCTGAAATCTCCGTAAAACCCCACTTCACACTTTCCTCACATCAACTTCCAATTCTCTTACAATACTCCTTTCAAGATCTCTTCCTTTTTACACTATAAACCTACCTTTCCACTTCTCCTCACAGCCACTGTAGTGTATAAATTTTCATGTCCCCTATGTAATAGAGGCTATATTGGCATTACTACAAGGCTCCTTTGCACATGTGTTTCTGAACATCAAGGCATTTCCTTTCGCACATCTCTTCCTTTGTCCTCTCCTTCCTTCTCTAACATCCGCAATCATTCTCCCTCCTATAACTTTTTTCTTCTTACTAAACATTTCACAATTTTAAACTCTCACTCTGATTTTTCTTCTCTCCGCATCTTAGAATCTTTATGTATTCATAAACTTAACTAAAACTCAATACCAGTACATCAATTACTCACCTTTACATTGTACCTACTTAGTAGTTTCCCTCTATCTAGTCCTCCATTTATTTAGAAGTCCATCTTAAAATCATCCTCCTCTTCTCTTTAACTGGTCTCCTTCTGACCTTTACCACAGAGAGAGTTTCCTCTCTTCCCCCCACCACACAGTTATCCATCTCTTTCCCCCATCTCACCCTCTAAAGAAAGAGATTATATATGTGTGTGTGTGCATGTTATAGTGTGAGTGTGTTCGTGTATACTGTTCCTCTTCTTTAACTCAGTTACCTTCATTCAGTGTTTCATTTTGTTCTTGGTTCTCAAAGTGTTCGAGTCAAAATTACTAACTTTGCCATCTCGTGTTATTTTAATTTATAATTATTTTTTGTTTCTGTCTTTATTGTTATTGTGTTCACTCTAATTACTTATTTTCATCACCTGGACCTTAATTATTGACACATCCATTTGCCCAATGCCATGGGTAATATAACTTTATTGTAGCATTTTATTTTATTTTTTTTATACTTTTTATTTTTGTATATTTTATGATTTATATATTGCATATACAGTATATATTTTTTTTTCTCTTCTTCTACAAGCTCCTGATGATGACATATTTATGTTGAAACGTAGAGGTTATATATAATTATTCATAATTTTTTTTTTTCATTAATTTATGTGCTTCATGATGTGATCCAATTAGAATGCTTTTGCGCATAGTATTTGTTATCCTTTTTGTAATAAAAACTAAGCTTAAAAGAAGTAACTCAATTCATAATATATATATTTTTTTAACTATCACCTTTCCCACTTTCGTGGGATAGTGCCCGCCACAATTCCCTCACAAGCATACCAATCCTTACCTTCACTGTAAAACGTGAAAAAATGTCTAGTTCTCATTTGTGGACTTTGTAGAAAACTTTTTTTTTTTGTGTGTAAAAATTCATTATTTAATTATCCACCTTGGCTAATGTCCAAGTAATTTATGATATAAGTGTCGAACTGGAGGAGAGAAATCACCAAGATATCAAAATTATGGAGGAACGGTACAAGGAGATAAGGTTTTCCCACATGCTTGAAAAGAGACCTCCCATTAACAATACGTTACAAAGTTTTATAAAAGAAAATTTTTTTTTTTTTATTTTGTCATTTTTTCTATTTCTTAACACATTTTTTTTTTTTGTCCTAATTTGAAAAATCCTGAAAATAACTACAGACTGTTAACAAGAATCAGGACCTGAGCAAACCAAACTGTTGAAATAGGTCAGATATTATTTAATAAAAGTTCCCCAATGTAGTTTATCAAGGAGTGGTAGTATGAAAAACTAAAGATAAGAGATTAAACCAAAAACTATAAATGAGTTTTTTAAAAAAAATCTTAGAAAAGAATTGACAAAATGGAAACAATCTCTCAAAACAGTTTAGGATTCCTTCCTGACGAACACTGCAACGGTCAGGTAATAAAATTTCCGACACGAACTTAATTCAAAGGGCGTGAATAAAAATTTAGTGTTCAATATAATTGACACAAGAAAATCTGAAATTATTCACGAGAATATCACAAATATAAAAGGAACATTTTTAAATAATTGAAATCCTCAATATTTATATTCAACGTTCAATCAACACTTAAAATCTAAAATAAATAAAAAGGGAAATAAAAACAATAATAATAATACTTTTTTTTTTAGTTTTCAGTATTTAAAATTCGACCTCTCTCTCTCTCACTATTTTCAAACTATTAATAATTTTGAGTGTTTATCATCAGCACGAACAAACAAAGTTTCTCAAATTTAAAATAAAAATAAATCGTTAACGAGGATAAAAGATTGTTTTAAGTCTCTACAGGAAAAGAAATGACACAAATAATATTTTTAGTCAACTATTTCAATTTCAATTTCAACAATTTTAAAACTTAAAATGACAACTTAAATATTCCGACAACTTACCAAGTTAAAGGATAAAGTTTACACCCGTATATAATAGTAATAATAATAATGATAAAAGTAGTAGTAATAATAATAAAGCTCCAAATTACCACTCGAAGAAATATATTTATATCTCGTCAAAGTATCTGGGTTTAACATTTCCTCTTGACCTTCTGTATAAATTACAAGAGCTGCAAGAAATATTTAAATGACGTAATATCATGTGTCCATGACGTGTATCATGTGACCATGACGTAGTATCATGTGACCGATGCAATGGAGTGTATCTTAACCTGAAGGTTTCTTCTGTAGCATTCCAAACTGCAGAGAAGTAATCCGGTTTTAGAACACGAATATTTTTTGATGCTCATACATCCTCCACCACCACAAAGTACAGGCTTTGGAGCCTCCCTAAAATATAAAACAGTAGTAATAATAATAATAATAAAAATACAGTAAAAAAAGGAATAAAAAAAAATGAAAAAGTGCAGAAAAAAAGAGAAAGAAACCAAAGAAGGAAAAGGGAGAAGAAAAAAAGAGTGAGGAGAAGAAAGAGGAAGGAGAAAAGGCGGAGGAGAAGAAGGGTTTTTTAAACTAGACAATACCATACCGTTCTAACATTTGTGAGATAAATGGTAGCTCAACCCCCTCAGGAAGAGAAAGAAAGATACCCTCTTTATTATTGAAGTAGGACATAAGGGGCACCGACTTCTTCAGAACTTTCTGTCGACTTCCTTTTGAAGTTTTGGGATCTTGTTTCTTAAGTAGACGATCTACAGTCTTTTTCTACAAACAAAAAGTAATAATAATAATATTTTTTTTTTTTGGTATATACAGGAGCCGTCAGTGCCTTTTCTGTAAAGAGGCTCTACTGGGTCGGGGCCCAATGCCAGGGATGACTAGAATAAACGAAAGAGACAGTTCACTGAAGTAGTTTAGATATTATATTCAAGTCCTGTAAGAAGGCAAATATTACACGGGATCTCAAAGATAAAGGATTCGTTTCCTGGGATACCGAAATGAGATGAGTCACAGCAGAAATTCAAAAATTTGTTTGTAGAGGTTTTTGGATTTCCTAAAGACCTAAAGGAACGACTCTGAAGAGTCATAAGTTTTCCTTTAGAGTCAGAAAAAATTGAATATGACTTGTCCTAATCGAGGGATGATATCCTAGTTATCTCTAGAATAAGTGTAACAACCTTCGCTATGAAAAAGAAAAAAAAACAATCGGAGAATGTGATAGGATGAGATCCGGAAATATCTCTGAAACCCCCATTCCCTCTTTAGTCTTAAAGCCGTCGGGGTAAATCATCATTAAATCTGAGTGATGTTCAAGGTAAAAGCAGTCAGCTTTGATTAAGAAAGGTGAGTGTCAGATTTTGGTGATGTTGGTAAGGGTCAAGATTCTTTCAGGATTTCAGAGGGCTAAAGCGAAGTGTTCCATTAATCGTGTCCCACAATTTTTGCTGCAATAATTTTCTGTTCCCTGCAGCGAAAAAAATGACGATAGAAATTTCTCCATCTTCAATTTTCGCTGCGGCAATCTTGAATGGTCATGTGATGTAAACAAACAACATGGAGGAGTTAGGCCAAGGACGTCTTTTAGAATAAATACCTTTCGTAAACGTTCTTACACACACACACACAGATTTGCTTGCAAATTATTAAGGATGATTATTTTAGCATTTTCAAATCATTAATTTATTTTAAATGAAGCAAAACGCTATCTTGTATTCTTACAAATGGCCTTTATGATTTTAATTAATTTAAGTGATTACTTAAATTAATTAAATGATCGATTCAATTAAGAGCTTAAAATATATTTACATTTGTGTATATAGATCAGCTGTTAATTGCTATAGCAAAATGTTCAACAAAAATTAAGCTTCTGCTAAATATTTTCGGCGCAGCGTGATATCACGCTTGATTTTGTGGAACACACCAAGTACCAACCTACATACTCGTGGGGGTGGGTGGATATAGTCACAGGTCTCATAGAAAAAAAAAGGCTACACTGAGTCCAGAATCTACGTCAGGAGCAACTCCTAGACAAAACTGAAGGAAAGGTCGGCATGAAAGGTTCAAATCTTAAAGAACAGATTCAGCGATCTGAGGAAAGCAAAGGTGCAAACAGTATTAAATTGAAGTGATTCCGACAAGAGGTAAAGAAGGAGATCTGGAGAAGGCAGGGAATATAAATCAGGAAAGAACTTGCGTCAGAGGTCGGTGACAGCTATACAATCAATAAAAATATGATGGACCGAAAGACCACTACTACTATTAATAATAATAATAATACTAATAATAATAATAACAACAGTAATATAAATTAACTTTGTCCTCCTCTCTCTTCTCAATGGCTTGTTCTCTTCGACGTTTACTCTTCATTGCCTTCTTCGCAAGCATTTCCTCGGTTACAACCTTTTCCTTCAAACCTATATATATATATATATATATATATATATATATATATATATATATATATATATATATATATATATATATATATATATATATATATATATATATATATATATATATATATATATATATATATATATATATATATATATATATATATATATATATATATATATATATATATATATATATATATATATATATATATATATATATATATATATATATATATATATATATATATATATATATATTATCATAGTTAAAAAATGAATTAATTAAGTCCTTTTATTTTGTTAAGTTGTGAGAATTGGGTCTTCATTTTGCTTAGAATATAAAAGAAGAATTTTGTGATTATGTGTTTAGAGAGTTTAAATCTTTATTTTGACCAAAGAGAATCCATTCAATAATCAGAATGATGTTGCTAAAGACCTAATAAATAGTATTAACCTTACCTTCATTTAAATTAAAACATTCAAATGGTACTCAAAGTTATTCTTTTTGGTAAAGATTTGGAGAAAACCTTTGGGAGGGGGGGAGGGGAGAGGAACTTTCAAAAACTTACCCGACTTTCGATCAGGTGATAGTATAATTATTTAAATTTTATATTATGTATTAAATGGTTGAATGAATAAAGCCTTTCTTGTCATTTTCAGAGACATGAATTTACAATACAATTCAATTGCCTTTTGCTTTTGAAAAAGTGAAGAATGTCCTCACAAAAATTATCATGATGAGAAAAAGATTATTTCATTGGTTAAAAAGGAACAAGAAATGATGAAGCTGAGAAGAAAATTCAATTCATTGCAAAAGGATCAGAAAAAAAGCTCGAATGAGTCAAATGTGGAGGAGTGGAAGGACATACTTCAAAATATTCGTTTCAAAAACTGTAATGAAATAAAAAAGGAATTTTTTTTTACATATCAAAAAATCACCTTAACTAAACACTGTCCTGAAAACTGAAGAAAACAAATTCGTAAGAGAATGACAAAAGAGGAGATGTCACTTGGGCTGAATTAAATAAATTTATTTGAAGGAGTTTAATGGTATATCAGATATAGGATGCAACAAGTCGGTAAATGGAGAGTTGTGGCTAGCAGTGATAATGATGAGATCGTCCACGGAAGAAATGAGGATAATAAACAAATGTCAACAGAAATGAGATAAAAAGTATATGTTAATTAGACGAGTGAATACAAAGGCGTTTGAAGTTGCAAACATTTCCAATGTATTGACTGAAAAAATATAAAAAATAAGAAATGCAAAATATTTTGATTGAAATTAAGAAAAAGACCGAAAATTTTACCGAGAAAAATGAATTTGAAGTTTTAAAAATATTTATGTAAACCTCACTTATTCATATATGAATTTGCTATCAATATGTTTATGTATAAATGCAAGTATTTAAATGTAAATATGCATATTTTATTTTCTATTTAATTGCCATTCTGTGTTCTTTCAAAGAAGAGTATACATGGTGAAGTAGAGTAAAATATTAAGTATTATAGTATATTTAACGAAGAAATATAAAGTGAAAAGTAGGCGTGTGCACACGGACACAAGTACGTTTTATAGATAAAAGTGTGTTATGTGGTTCATGAAATATGATTCAACCATAATAATTTTTTATAACTGCAAAGACATTAACACCATTTGATGGAATATATTCTTTTATTAACCAAATATAAATGCATCAGTAAAAGGAAGGAAGGTATGAAAAAGGGATTTCTACAAAGGACTAACTAACAATTACCTAAAATTTAAGATTTTGTAGTAGGTATTAAACTCTAATACATAAATAATATATACAGATGACTTAAACAACTTCTTGCCCTGCTTAATGATTAATTATTTAGATTTTATTCTAAAAGAAAAGGACAGTCTCCACTATGTCCTCATTATCAACAACAGGTAGGTTAGATTTTATTACATGAACTACATAAAATTAAGCACTCTAGTTGACTTGTATTGGTTGCATTGAAGCAACTCTTTATTAAGCTACAGTTTCCACTAAGCAAAACATTACAGGTCTTCTAGAGTTGTCCTCTTCCACTAAACATACTGCATCATATTTCACATTTAACCAACTCCCACTAAACATACTGCATCATATTTCACATTTAACCAACTCCAACAGACTTTACTTCAATTATTCAACCACTACTCGAGTGTTAGTATTTTCAAACACTGCCTTTGCAACAAAATGGGTTAAACAATTTGTTTCATATTCATGTGTCGTAAAAAAATAAAAACAGTTTTAAAAGTAAATGTGAATAAAGTACTACAATAAATGTTAATCATAATTTTTACAAAATAAATTCTCTGACACTACAAAAAATTGCATCTAAAAATTAAACTTTAAATTCCTGAAGGTTTTTCATTTTTTTCCTACCTGATGGAAGAGCTAATAACGGTTCTGCTGGAATCCCCGCAAAGGTCTCATCAACACCATCTGATCTCTTCTCCATCAAAGCTCTCTGTCGAGCTGTCATCAGGCGAGGATTCTTCATCCGTTTTAATTCGTCATCTACCTAAGAAAAAGTAAATTTTGAAGTCAAAATATTTTGAATTATTATTATTATTCTTAATATTTAAAGTTTAAGGTTGTCATTATCGTTTATACAGCAAACAATCCAGCTGGCATACAATTTACAATTTACAGGAATATTCATATCAGGAATGAGACTTAAGTTTTGAATATGAAATACTTAGAATTCATTAAATGTCGTAATGACTGACATATTAGATTAGAATCCTAAAAACTGAAAATTTCTAAAAGGAGACTCATCACTCAGATCATAACCATTCTTTGTTGGAAAGAAACAGATTGCAAACAATGAAAGTAATGTCTAAGAAGTAACTCGAAATAAAGGACACTATGAAATTGTGCAACATGGAGGAAATCATATAATGATGAAGGAGAGTTTCTCTATCCTAATTATTTAACTGTACTTTAATTTGAATGTCCAATCCTTAGACGTGATTGGGTTGCTCCTTTCTGTTAGTCTCTTGTGAAATCAAGTCTCCAAGTGTCTCAAAATTGGTTTAAGTTTAGTGTGACAATTTGAAATAAATAAAAAATAAATTCAGAATTCCTGCGGGTTGCGAAATCTAAAGGACAGTAGAGACATCAAATACTACCAAATATATTTCCCTTTCAAACACTTCTATCAGAGAAAGTACAACCAAATTATGATCATAATAATAATAATAATAATAATAATAATAATAATAATAATAATAATAATAATAATAATAAAAATAATAATAATAATAAAAGTTTCAACTATGAAGTCAAGGTTTTCTGTGAATAGTTGCATCTGATTCGCAACATATAAACATATAATCCATCCGGCTAAGTTCTCCTACGAATATCATAGACTGTGAACAGTGGTAAAATAACTCTTTTTTTTTTTTTTTTTTTTTAATTAGAGTTTTTCCAATGAATAATGGTAGAGGCTAAAATTAAGTAATACTGTAAAATGAGAATACAAAAACTTGAATAGGAACACCACCAAAAATAATATAATATAAAATAAGAACCAAATATGAAATCAAGCAATCCTGCACCCAGACACTTCATTGGTTGAACATTAATAACCCAACATTTCAGTAGCCTTTTCACCTACCCTATTATAACAGGAAATTAAACGTTCCTGAAAAAATTCTCCCTTTCCTCCTCTCTCACTTTTAAATTAATGTTTCCTTCCATTATTATTCTTTTACTAATTCTCTCCTCATCCACCACAACATATTATTTCCCAAGAAATCTCAAATTTATTGATTTTTCACTTTTCATCATGTCAATTGTTCCTTTGATCTAAATAATAATAATAATGTTATTCAAAAAATTTAAATAACCAAAGATTCCTCTTTATTCACTGCTTTTAATTCATATTGTGGCAAGTTTTTTGTACTAAAGATATTTTAAATTAAAAGACAGTCTACCACTTACCCCCTCCAGTTTCCCAGACTCAATAGCATCCAACCATCGTTCTTCTTCACTGTCTCTATCTTTATCACCCGCCTTCCCACCATCTATCTTCCTCTTTACCTTTGAAGAAGAACTGGACTTATTCTTCTCGGATTTACTTTTAGGAGTTTTAGACCTGCAATTATTTTGCAATTAATGACTCTATATTTATGTTGGAAGAAAATGAGTAAAATATAAATGAGTAAAAAGTTAATTTAATTAATTATTACGACACAAGTTTTAATGGTATTTATTCATTTCTTACATAGCATGGTTTTATTTTCTATTAAATATTAAATAAAATATTGACAAATCTTGATAAAATTAATTAATTAAGGGAAAGAAATATAAAAAAAAAAATACTATTTGATATTATATCATAAGGAGTAAATTAAAAGTTCTCTTATTTATTACACGTACACTTCAATATTCACACTATAAAATGACTTAAAAAGTATGTTACTCCTTTTCTTGTTTGTAACTTTTATTTTTCTACAATTATTATTATTATACTAAAGGGTTATTAATTTCAAGTGTGGTGGCTAAGAATACAAGGAAGAAAGTAGAGGTATTAAAATAAGTTTAAAAAAAAAAAAAAATGCTAAATTGTTAAGAAAATCATGTTAAAAGGACTAACCCTTTTGTATCGCTAACCCTCTTTATAGTTTTAATTTTTTTTATTTTATTCACAGTCCTTTTCTAAGCAGTGAAATGATCATAGATCCATGAGAATTTGTTTAAATCATAGTACCTTGTAATTTATATAAGAGTTAAATAAAAACAAATGTCTGGTTATATATAACACCTAACAAGATGTATTCCAATATTACACCAAGGTTGGTTTGAATATTTATTGATAAACTTATTTCATCACAGTCTCAACTTTCTTCAATTAAGATACGATTAGTTGACAAATATAACCAAAAGGGCACCTGATAAGATAATTTTAACCTATTTTATTGTCAGTTATTTGGTACCATAACAAAATAATCTTTAATCTTTTTATTAAATTATTATTATTATTATTATTATAATTTTAAACTTTATATTCAGGCCAATAAAAGATAATATAAAATTGTTAAGTTCTCAGATTTTCTTTTTCAAAAGTACTGAAAAGAAAGAAAAAAAAATTTTCATCCGTTCTTAAATGATCTGCAAACACATAGTGCAAGATCTGATGAATACTAACACTAGAAAACCTTCCATTTTTCACACAACACAGGATTTATGTAACTGATGTACAAGTTTCTCTGCTCATAATTCCAGACAAAGGAGAAACTATTCTACATTTCCCCCCCCCCTTCCCCTCAACCTTCCTTTTAAATAAATATAAAATCTGATTGCTTAATATCTGTAAAGTAATTTAAGTTAATTTTTTTCCTAAATAATTAAAATAATGATGAAACTTTTAACATTATTATTATTTTTAACACAGGTTTGCATTTGGTAATTTTTTTTTACGAGATTAGTGCTTTCTCTATTATTATTATTATTTTTAAAATTTACCCTTTTTCCGTACTACCATCTGATGTTTTGTGCGTCAATCTGATTCCATCTGAATCACAAAATGCATTTTCATCATCGTTAATTTCTTTGGCTAATTCTTCAACACATTTTCCTTCATTTAAACTATGATCGGAGCCTTGGTCTTGTTTCTCTTTCTTTGAAGATTTTTTCTTCTTATGTTTTTTGGATTTCTTCCCCGGAGGGCCTTCATCTTCAAAATAAAAACATTTTATTATTTTCACAAATATATAAGATAAAAAAACTAATAATCCTACTCAAGAATTACCAATATTTAAGAGAAAAAAATATATATATAAAACGTTTAAGATACAAACTGTTCGTAAGTCAACATGAGCAAATAAAAATGGTATGACAATTTTAAAATCCTTTAAGGTTCTAAAATATATTAAAGCTCACATACCTTCTGTGCCAGAAACGTGTAAGGAACGAGTTTCATCCAAAAGAAATGGGTCTGTAGCAACAGGAGTGGCAAGGGCAGACCTATCCCTTTTTTTACCCATTTAAATTATCAACTTTTAGTGTTATACTTTTAAAATTTAAAAAAAAAAATTAAAAATAACTGTGAATGAAAAGAGAATTATAATTGAAATAGTTACTTATAAAATCAGAAAATTACAGAAATTATTAATGACACTCAACTATCTTTATAGTTACGAAACTAAAACTGAAGAATTAAGACTTAAGCCGTCATCTTTGAGGCAACGCATCTTCAAGCCAAGCCAGTGGCTGTAGACTGGCGTAACCGGCTGTAGACTGGCGTTGAGTGGCTTTCCTGGCGTTCTTGAAGTTTGACCCAAAGAACGCGAATTTCAAAAATCTTCAAGCCGTCTTCTCTGAATCAGCTGTTCTTTGTTTACATTTTTTCAATAATAATAATAATAATAATAATAATAATAATAATAATAATAATAATAAATAAAAGTAATAATAATATATATATATATATATATATATATATATATATATATATATATATATATATATATATATATATATATATATATATATATATATATATATATATATATATATATATATATATATATATATATATATATATATATATATATATGATCAGATCTTATTTTTTTTTCTATGATAAACTTTAGGATGTTTTAAAATTTTACTAGTACTTTAAAATACTTGAAATTCCAAGTATATGTACTTGGACTATATATATATATATATATATATATATATATATATATATATATATATATATATATATATATATATATATATATATATATATATATATATATATATATATATATATATATATTATACCGTGGCTCAAACGGTAGAGTGATTGACTCACGTGTTTGAGGGCACCGGTTCGATCCCACTTGGGGATCCTAGGTATATGCTACCTAGAAAAGTTCCTCTCCTAGAATAGGGCAATACCTGTGAGATGTGAACTATTTTTAATATATATATATATATATATATATATATATATATATATATATATATATATATATATATATATATATATATATATATATATATATATATATATATATATATATATATATATATATATATATATATATATATATATATATATATATATATATATATATATATATATATATATATATATATATATATACCTCCTCCATTGAGAAGGGCTCTTGCGACACCACTTTATACACAGTATCATACTTTCTCTGTCCAACTCTCCGACCCCAGACTTAACCTCTTGCTCACTCTTACATGTACTCTACTGGTAAAGTCTGGAACACACTCCCTTTATCTGTTTTCCCAACTTCCTTTGACTTGCACACTTTTAAACGCCGTTTATCGGTTCACGTCGGCCATTAGCGATCAGATCCCGAATGTTCCCCAACTCTGGTGGAATTTGGTAGGCCTCCGGCCTTTGCCCATATATATATATATATATATATATATATATATATATATATATATATATATATATATATATATATATATATATATATATATATATATATATATATATATATATATATATATATGGTAATAGTTTAATCTATCACAATCACTGACATCTTCGGAAACGCACTACTCAAACCTTCATCTCTCTTTAATATTCTCTTTCTCGTGATCTTTCTTGGAAAGTTCAAATTACTTCTTCCTAAACAAGTTTAGGAGTTCTGAGGTCCCTTCAGAATTTCTTCACTCCACCCTAGTTGTTTGTTCTTACAGGGGTGTTGTTCTCCCTTGTTTGGAGTACACATCACACATGGTGTGGTTTCACTCATACAGCTTTCTTTGAAAGGGTGGACTCTAGGACGATTTTCCTATTAACTCCTGCTCTCATTAATTCGCTCCAATCTATATATTCCCGTCGTTATTGCCCAACTTCCTCTGTACTATCGCAAATACAATTTACACTTTTTCTGAACACCCAAGTCGCATACCTCCTCCATTGTGAAGGACTCGTGCGACACGTCTTTATACTGTCCTATCCTTTCTCTATCCAACTCTCTGACCCGACTTTAACGCTATGCCCTGTCCTACACGCATTCTACTGGTAAAGTCTGGAACACACTCCCTTCCCCTTTTCCCCAACTTCCTGACTTGCACAGCTTCAAACGTCGTGTATCGGGACCGTCGGCCTTTAATTTGATCACAACAAAACAAACTTATGAACAAACAACGATGAAAACAGACTTCTATAAGTAAATTTTGACGTACCGTACTTATATATATATATATATATATATATATATATATATATATATATATATATATATATATATATATATATATATATATATATATATATATATATATATATATATATATATATATATATATATATAGAGAGAGAGAGAGAGAGAGAGAGAGAGAGAGAGAGAGAGAGAGAGAGAGAGAGAGCAATTAAACTGATCAAAGCGTAAAGTGTATTAAAAAATAACTTAATTTGCACTTTAATCACTAGAAATTTTACAAAAAATGACAAAAAAAACGTACTTATAGCAGTTTGGACATTGTAGTTATAAATAAAAAATAGACAAATAATGGCAGTATATAATGAGCGAGTAAAAGTCTAATTTAAAAAAAAAAATTATTGCCATATAATTAAATTAAAACTTTGACTAATAAACAAAACGTAAAAATTAAAAAAGAAATAATTTTAGAACCATTTTTTTCGTCATTTTTACTACTAATAAAAATAATAATAAATAATAATAATAATAATAATAATAATAATAATAATAATAATAATAATAATAATAATAATAATAATAATAAATAAATAATAATAATTTCTTCGCTTTATTTCTTCTCAAATTCTGAAAACTTCTTTGAAATTATTGAAGAGAATCTTCCATTTTTGAAAACGTCCCTGAGCTCTGATGTATTTAAAAAATCACTGTTTCATATGCTTCCTCTGTTGATAAAGAAACAAAATTATTAAGTCAAAATATAGAAAATACTGCAAAGGACTTGAAAATTCTTAAGTTAATAATCAATAAAAGGATAAGGAAATTGATAAAAATAAGTCTGCAGATTAATGCTATATACTAGTATATAAAAATTATTAGGTCCATGGGATCCTGAGAACTATGAACGTCAGGAAGGCCAGTGGCCCGGATGGCATTCCTCTCTGTGTTCTGAAGTAGTGTGCATTTGAGCTGGCGCATATTATCTTGAGTTTCACGCCCTTCTTTCATATCATAAGTACGGCTTTCGAAGTCTACTGGTGACATATTTTATTATCCAACTGATTTATGGTCTTCTGTTCAGATTGCAGATCACCTATATATCAATTATATAAGGGTCTTATCCGCCCTTGATTGGATTAGTTCTTACATGTGGGAGGCGTCGGTACCACCTTTATTTTTGATAAAGTTGAACCTAATGCTAAAAGATTAATATAACTGTAGGCTACTGTCAAACTCACTTTACCCTTTGTTTCTGCGACGTGACGTTGATGCACTCTCTCTTTTCTACAGGTACTACAACGGCAGTTGTTGCTCGAGGGAGACGTTTCGCATTCCACTACCACTGCGTTCCCCTCGCAGCACAAGGAATACCAGATTTCACATGAATTGTGTGTGAATATTGTAAAGTCCAAACTTGTCCGTTGTGGTGAATCCTTTCAAATAACTTCTGTTCTATAAACTCTCTGACATCATCTATTTTTCCTGCTGCATTTAATCTTCCTCTCCAATGCATCCGTCTGTGTTCACATGAGAGATTTGCGTTAGGGTGGGATTGAGTGGGCTTTATTTTATATTTCTGCCCCTCCTAGAAAAGGGCTCAGCCCGTGGGCGATGGTGAACTGTAAATAAAAAAAAAATATATATATATATATATATATATATATATATATATATATATATATATATATATATATATATATATATATATATATATATATATATATATATATATATATATATATATATATATATATATATATATATATATATATATATATATATATATCAAAGACGACTTCGAGCCAGAAGTAAAGAACAAAATATAACTCGAGACCAAAAAATGATCCATAAAAGAAATTAAGTATTCATAACAAGAAGTAAAATCTGAAGGAAATATTAGAACTTGAAACTTTCCATAAAATAAGGAAATATAAAACATACTAGTTTTAAGTACATAGAATCAAATCACATTCTCCAATGCTTCACTTCCTGAAAATAGTTGTAAATAACATGCAATACTATTGGTGGAAAGAAGTTTGAGGTTATTAAAGAAATTAAGCAATGAAGTTAAATGTAACAAATTCAAATGAAATCTTTAAAATTATTCTTTTACAGGAAATGGAAAGGTCTACATGACTGCAAACAATGCATACGATAGCTAAAGTATGTCTACACCATATACTTAGAAGTACTTTAGTTTTAAATACTTATATGGTGATAACTGCTTCAGAGTTGTGTATGTCAATGCAACTAGAGCATTTCTTATTAAGAACAGTCGATGCAAGAAACTATATCAATGCAATTTTCATCTTTAAAACTTCAATGCCAATCTTTTTAATATGTAAAAATGCGACAAAACCTATATTATTATTACAAAAGTTTTCCCCTCTCACTTGACGACGACGAAAAAAAAAAAAAATGTAAAGGACTGCAACTGTCAAAATAGTTTCTCAAACTCACAAACCTTGCTTGTCTGTGGAAGCATAAATCATCGGCAAATTCAGATAAAGTCTGAGGAGGAGAGAGAACTTCCATGTCATTAACCCTTGGTACAACATCGCTATTAAATCTCTTATACTGTGCTTTTTCTTCTCCAATCATTTTGCAGGAGTAGCTTTCAAGTCTGAAATAAAATATTTTAATATAAAAAAAGAGCAAAAATTTATATGTTTAAATTTAGTTCAGTATTGAGATTAGATCATCTACTATATAGAGAAAATATATAAGACTGTATGAGGTATTTAAATGAATGTAAGCAGCTAGATCAATATGAAAAAACAAACAAACTAGAAATTGATTTCTAGAAGATAAAAATATAAACGAAGAAAGAAAGATGAAGATAATAAAAATATTATTGTATTGATAAAGCTTTCCCGAACTGCCATGCCTTTGGTCTTGCTTACAGTTCATCAAGCTTCACACTCTTAACAAACCTAACGTCTATGATAAAATGCCACATATATATATATATATATATATATATATATATATATATATATATATATATATATATATATATATATATATATATATATATATATATATATATATATATATATATATATATATATATATATTTTGCAATAACTACGATAAATAAGTAGGAAAACACAGAACACTTAAGGACGAAGAAGGCTTTCCTCCTCTGAGGTTGAATCACTGCATGTTGCGACTCAGAACAAAAGCTTGACACTTTACCGTTGAGCTCTCCTCAATGGTAAAGTGTCCAGTTTTTATGGTCCTCAGTCACAGCATGTGGTAGTTCGACCCCAGAGGAGGATAGCCTTCTTTGTCTTTCCGTAAGTGTTCTGTTTTCATAGCTTAAAACTATTATTATAGGCATATATATTTTTTATTATGATTTTTATCACTGCACAGGTAGAGAGAGATAGAAAAAAGTTTTAAAAAATGCAAGTTTAATATTAATATGTATATAATAATAATAATAATAATAATAATAATAATAATAATAATAATAATAATGCTTATTACAAATATTAAAATTTAATTTACCTTCCTATCAACAGTATCAAAACTTCAAGACTTGTTAAGTGCATCAAATGCTGTTGACTCCAACAACAGCTTCATTTTCTTTTTCCACTCTGTACTTAATTACAAACAATAAAAATATATATCAAAAATTTCTGAAATTCAGAAAGGAATTATTATAAAATAATATTCTGCTTTAAAAAAATAAATAAATAATAAAAAAAATTAGCAAAATAAGGTATCAGAATATGATGGAAAAACATAGAACAAAAAGTTTCCAGTTCAATATAATTTTCAAATAATGAATTTAAACACCTGTAAAGTTAAATTTACAATTCATGAATCATTTACAGCATTCTTTCAAAGACATTTAAAGCTACATGGTTAATCAGGATAATTTAGTGGAAGCTGTAGTTCATTTAGGAACATTGGTGGGTAAAAAATTAAATTTGAATTTAACTATTTACATTGCTAATAATACAGTATATATATATATATATATATATATATATATATATATATATATATATATATATATATATATATATATATATATATATATATATATATATATATATATATATATATATATGGTAAAGGTGGAGATTGTTTCTGAGTTTCGATTGTTAAAAAATATCGAAAATCGAAAATATCGGAGAAGCCTATCGTAAACAAGAGAGTTGGCAGAGGTACTATTACTAGACATACACACAATTATTATTATTACTTACTTTTCTAGCAGAACCTAATTCGACTTATCATAACCTGAACTACCGAAGTTGCCGTAAAAGAGGCCTAACCTACACAAGAAGTTGCCGTAAAAGAGGCCTAACCTACACAAGAACCACATCCGACCACAATGTAAATAAAACGCAAAGTACAGTTCTTTTAGGGATATTGTATCGATTAAATTAAAATATCGACATAAAAAAATATCGATATAAAAAATATCGAAACTCAGAAACAATCTCCACCTAAGCCTATATATATATATATATATATATATATATATATATATATATATATATATATATATATATATATATATATATATATATATATATATATATATATATATATATATATAATTTAAATATTAGGTTCAATTCAATATACAATCATAATTATATCAGTACTATAAATTGTTTAGTGTCAATCTGTTTTCTTTCTTTCATTTTTTATCTATTTTTTTTGTAAGGAAAATATAGAAAGATGGGACTAACTATATGGCTAAATCTTCTTACCCCAAAGATATTTAAAATTTCTGATGGAACACTGGGAAAATACATTAAAAACACTCAATTAAAGGTGTTAAGCCTGTACAGTTTAAAGATATACTGCAGTAACTTGATGTCCATATAATTTTTCTCTTTCACTATACCTTTAAATTTTACATTGATCTGTTTTTATATCTATATATATATATATATATATATATATATATATATATATATATATATATATATATTATATATATATATATATATATAATATATATATATATATATATATATATATATATATATATATATATATATATATATATATATATAAAAGTGTCACAGTTAAAGTATAAAATTACCCTGCCTTTGATAGCTCATATATGGATTTACTACTTTTTCATAATAAAATTGATTTTGAAGATACTGGAGTATGATGATCATTTGTTGTTTTAGTTTATATAAAAATCACGAACTGAAAATGTTCCCAATTTTTACAAAAGAAAAGATGCTAATGTTATAATATCACAATAAAAATAACCTTCAATAAAAATTATACAACATGGCAAGTGAATTTTGTTTACAAAAGTCACGTGATTTGCTTAGATGTTCTTAGCCATGTCTTCACCAATCTTAAAGATTCGGCTTAGCTTGAAGATTATTATTATTACTTTTCGCGCCAAAAGCCATTTAGCGCCCGCGAAATTGCCTCAAAGAACGGTGTTTTTCGGCTAAGTTTGCGCGGGACTTGAAGATAAGCGGAAATTTTGACTCAAAGATGACGGCTTTAGTCCTATTCCATACTTACAACACAGCAAAACCTTTTTTTCTTTCTATTGTGTAATGCTATAGGACCAGGGTTCAATTCCCCAATAACAAACTTTAAACATTGTATATATATATATATATTATATATATATATATATATAATATATATATATATATATATATATATATATATATATATATATATATATATATATTATATATATATATATATATATATATATATATATATATATATATATATATATATATATATATATATATATATATATATATATATATATATATATATATATATATATATATATATATATATATATATATATATATATATATATATATATATATATATATATATATATATATATATATATATATATATATATATATATATATATATATATATATATATATATATATATATCAGTAAAACAGTGGAAAGTATACTGGGTTTGTGGCTGACAATTTAAAGTTAGCAACCATTTATATTTTGCAAGTCAGGACAAATACATCATAGGAACATAGGAAAATAGAGACAGTTAGAAGCCACAAGGGCCTATCGAGACTGTCCCAGTCCAAACAAATAAACAATACTAATACATGCACGAAAGACTAGGTCTATCCCATCCCAGTTATCAGTTCATTCATGCATAGTCATGCATAGATAAAAGAAAAACTAAACCCCATTACACATGCAATACTCAATGAACCATCACCCACTAACAAAAACTGCCGTTAGGCTTAGTCATAGGTTGATCTGTTGATCTAAAAAATTCATATATACCCGCCAATTTGGCTTAGTCAGATTTATTCTATATAATACCCTAAACCATCCATATATCTATCTAGCCCCTTTTTAAATTTCACAAGAGAATCACAGTCAACAACCTCCCGTGGCAAGTCATTTAAAAAATTAACAACTCTATTACTGAAAGAGTATTTTCTTCGATAGAGATGCATGGCTTCTTTTTAATTTTCTTATCATGTCCTCTAGTTACTCTTCCATGGTTCACTATAAAATATTTTTCAATCTCTGTATAACTGTTAGATGCAAATATTTTGTAAACTTGTATCATATCCCCTCTGAGAAATCTCCTTTCAACTGAGAACATTCCTAACTCCTTCAACCTCTCTTCATAGCTCTTATTTTCAAAGCCAGAAATCATCCTTGTTGCTCGACGTTGTACTCTCTCCAACATATCTATGTCTTTTCTTAAATGAGGAGCCCAAACCTGTGCACAATACTCTAATGCTGGCCTGACATAGCTATTATATAGTTTGCTTATAACCTCTTTGCTCTTGTAAACTACATTGCGATTAATTATACCTAACATCTTATTAGCTTTATTCCTTGCTTCCAAACATTGATCACCCACCTTCAGATTACTACTAATTATCACACCTAAATCCTTTTCTTGGTCCACAGTCTCAAGCCACTCCCCATTCATTTCATAATTAAATCCTTCATTTGAGTAACCTACATGAAGAACTTTACATTTTTTACTATTAAAGTTCATTTGCCACCTCTCTGCCCAATCTGATTTGTAATGAGGTTCTTGAGTACGATGCTGAGAGTTTTTTGAACTTTGCATCTTAGACTTTGTTGAATTTGTGTCTTGTAACACTGGACAAGTGTGATTTGTGGTTATGTGTTTGAGCTTACGTTTTTGTGAGACGAGTTTGTGTATTTAAGTTTGTCATTTTTTTTATTATTTTAATGTTTTTAAGTGTTTTTTCTTTATTTTAATGTTTTTTATTTTTTTAATGTTTTTTTCTTTATTTTAATGTTTTTTTTCATGTTTTTAATATT
>SEYY01018645.1:25000-50319 GCA_009176605.1 Armadillidium nasatum | reverse complement strand
CATAAAATTTTCAACTTTTTTTTTGTCTCTGACAGAAAGAATTCTTGAAATAAAATTACTGAAGAAAAATTTAAAAAATAAAAATTTCTTTCAGGTTTGTACGAAAAATTACAAGCTAAGTAAATTTAGATGAAGTTTCAGAAATGTTTGGCAAAACTTGGACTCATCGTTATACAGACCCCAACCGTGAAAAACGGTATCTATGAACAAGGGACGTAAAATGCACTTTTAAAAGTTACAAAGACTCTCCAACTCCAGAGTAGGAATGCCATAAAGGAGAGGTTATAAATTGCAGTTAATCTATTGCATTGCAGGCAGATATGTATGAATTACTAGCTATGGATGCAAACCGACATGACGACAGGTTATGTGACGCACTACACTATGTCTTTATAAAGAACACCAGCCATACTGTACTTCGTGTTGTAGGTTACATAACATATATTGGAGTTGAAAAACAACACCGAAAAACTTTAAGATTGTAATTCAACAAATAAAGCTTTAAACTGAAAAGTTTTTATTAGGATGTCTGTAATGGAGAAACCGTTGAGAAAATATGACATCCGATCCATCACTAAATATATATAATAAAGAATATTATTAAAGAAACTACCTCTGACTTATTTAAAAGTTAGATTTAGTAAACTTTTTCCTCATATATATATATATATATATATATATATATATATATATATATATATATATATATATATATATATATATATATATATATATTATATATATATATATATTAGGGAAGGAGCGATACCAAAATTTTTACCGATACCGATACTTAAAAATTCCCCAATACCGATACCTAAAAATATGCCGATACTACTACCGATACCAATACCGATACTTCTCTTGTCCAAAAATTTTACCGATACCGATACCGATACCGATGCCGATACTGCCGATACCAATACTTCACTCCATCCCTATATATATATATATATATATATATATTATATATATATATATATATATATATATATATATATATATATTATATATATATATATATATATATATATATATATATATATATATATATATATATTATATATATATATATATATATATATATATATATATATATATATATATATATATATATATATATATATATATATATATATATATATATATATATATATATATATATATATATATATATATAATCTTTATAAGCGATAAACGCAAATGAGTGAAAATCGAAAAGTTTGATGACGTAAGTAGAGCGTTGAGCGTTGACGGCTTCTCTTTCTAAGTCGGACTTGATGTATCTCCTTTAACCTAATGTTATATTTTCTGCTTTCAATCCTCTTTTTACTTTATTCTTCTTCTTCTTTTTATTCATCTTCTTCTTCTTCTTCTTCTTCTTCTTCTTCTTTTTCGTCTTTTTCTTCAGTAGTAACGCTATTATTTCTATCCCACTTCCATTTCTTCCTTTCCAACTTAAGCCTTATTTATGTCACTGTTACCTCTCTTGTACTAATTTTTCCTCCAATTTTCATTTCCATTTTCCCTTTGTTCTATTACTATTTGAATAATACTATTTTATAATTGCATTTCCATTATCACTTAAATAATTTAGGACTTTATCTTTTTGAATTATTTAATGTTTTCATGTTTGTAGCATAAAATATTAATAGTCCCTTTATACCTCACCTCATAAATCAAGTTTAAAGTTTTCGATGCAAGTAAACTCATATTCTGTTTAACATACGCATCTCTATCATCTTTAATATTCATTTTCACTCGCTTTATTCGACTTTAGCGGTGAAGTCTTCAAGTCTCAGAGTTTCTTTTGTCTTTCTTGTTTCTCCTCCTTCAAATGGAACGACTTTCTGCTTTTAAAGGAGTAAATGAAGCACATTCCACTCATACACGAAGGAACAGACATCTTCAGATAATTGTATTATGAATCTCATGTTCCTTAGTAATGGTTATATATATATATATATATATATATATATATATATATATATATATATATATATATATATATATATATATTATATATATATATATATATATATTTATATATATTATATATATATATATATATATATATATGCGTGTGTGTGTATGGGAGTGTGCATGTGTGTGTGTGCGTGTGTGTGTATGTATGTGTGTGTGTTTGCGTGTCTGATTGCGTTTGTGAGAATTACTTCAAATTTGGTTCAGGTGTCAAAAGTTCCAATTTTTAATGCAAAATCTGAATGATAAATTTAAGCTTGGAACAATTTGTGTCATTTCAACGTCTCATTGAGAAAGGAAAGTGACAGTGACGTTCCAGATGCCTAATTGACGTAATCAAGAAAGTCGTTAGAAATAGATTAAAAGAAATAATTAAATTCAGATTTATTTCATAAAATAAATAACATTTTTCAAAATATATAATGCTAAAATTAGGTTTTAACTGTTTTTTTTTTTTTAATTTCCTTTTTTTTTTTTTACTAAAATACTTTTTTTTCAATAACTTTTTTAAGCAAAATATTATTTTATCACAAATTTCTTTCTCTCATACTTTATCATTTTCGTCAAAGTGGACAATAAAAAAAATACTCTGCAGAAAAATTTAAATTAATATAGATAGCGTAAGAATGCACAATTCTTCTAAAGAAGCATTCATCCACCTATATATATATATATATATATATATATATATATATATATATATATATATATATATATATATATATATATATATATATATATATATATATATATATATATATATATATATATATATATATTGAGAGAGAGAAATTACTCTTCAGTCACAATCTTTCGAGGATAAATAATAATAATAATAATAATAATAATAATAAAATAATAATAATAATAATAATAATAATAATAATAATAATAATAATAATAATAATAATAATAAAATGGTAAAATGAAAGACTCGCGTGCTTGAGGGCGCCGGTTCGATCCCACTTTGGGATCCTAGGTATATACTACCTAGAAAAGTTCCTCTCCTTGAATTTTTTTATGTAAAAAAATAAAAAATTGCCTTTAATAAACAAAAAATAAATAAATAAATAAATAAATAAATAAATAACCTGCTCTACAAAAAAAATTGTATTCTAGGGACATAGTTAAGAAATAACACAAACTTAAATAATAGATTATAAAGAAATTAACCCTAAACATAAAATAAAATAAAGGGAAAATCACCCGATGAAGCCCAAGTCATTCAACTTCCAGTTTTCCATTTCACTAAGCAATGTTAAGCGTCAATTTTTGGGGGGGAGAATAAGACTGCTTAAGATATTTCTTCTAAACGTTTTTTATACTTGTATTTAGTTAATAAATGTCTAATAAAAAAGAGAAGAATATTATTCTCATATTCGACACAAATCAACACATGATATTCAGGGCAAATAAAATATTTTCTTTTTAACAAATAGAAATATATTTTAAAATAATTGTAGCTACTTGCATAAATAAACAAATAGAAATACAATGTGCGAGAACACTTGAAAATTACAAACAATGTATTATTATTTGAGTTATAATTATTAAAAAAATAAAAGGAAATAAACCATTAATAAGACTTTCTTTGAAAACAAAGAAAAATTTTTTCCACGCACACATGCCAATTGTCAAAAATTAATTTAAATTATCCCCATTAAATTTCTTTTCCGTATAATGCAGTTAAAAAATTGTTTCACTATTGTTTAGTAATAGTTATAGTATTATTGTTTATTTAACATTGTTTTAAAATTGTTTCACTATTGTTTAGTAATAGTTATAGTATTATTGTTTATTTAGCATTGTAGTGTTGTTATGTAGTTACATTGTAAAAGTTGATTAAGCTTCCCAGTGATTGTAAACCCTACCCAGAGCTTATGTATATCAGTAAAAGAACAGAAGCTACTATTTTAAGTATCTTTTATTTTAAAGCTTTGTAATTTATTAGGAATTTCTCCTCCATTCGATTTTGCACATATTTATAAAGTTAATATATATATATATATATATATATATATATATATATATATATATATATATATATATATATATATATATATATATATATATATATATATATATATATATATATATATATATATATATATATATATATATACTATATATATATATATATATATATATATATATATATATATATATATATATATATATATATATATATATATATATATATATATATATATATATATATATATATATATATATATATATATATATATATATATATATATATATATATATATATATATATATATATATATATATATATATATATATATATATATATATATATATATATATATATATATATATATATATATATATATATATATATATATATATATATATATATATATATATATATATATATATATATATATATATATATATATATATATATATATATATATATATATATATATATATATATATATATATATATATATAATATTATAAAAATGATTTTGTAAGGATTACTGAACCTTAGGGCTTCACCTTCCGAGTTATCATTACATTATATACTATATATATATATATATATATATATATATATATATATATATATATATATATATATATATATATATATATATATATATATATATATATATATATATATATATATATATATATATATATATATATATATATATATATATATATATATATATATATATATATATATATATATATATATATATATTAGTGCAAGTTAATTTAATGGCGTAGAATACCAATTCCATAGACCTATACCCACATTATAATACTTATAATAAGTATTTTATCAATTGTTTAATTGATATCCATGAAATATATTTTATTCTTCAATTATTTGTTAATATAATCTTATTACCTTTGTTGTCTGCATCAAATACTCATCTTCTGGAATGAGTGTACTTCCATTGAAAAAATACGATAATTTCAATGCTACTAAGCCTTTAAGAGTTCTTAAGTATGCGTTGCATATGGATATCGCAGATGGGACGTATATATATATATATATATATATATATATATATATATATATATATATATATATATATATATATATATATATATATATATATATATATATATATATATATATATATATATATATATATATATATGCTTAAATAATGCTTATAAACCAAGCAGGAAGTTGTACAAAGTCAATAGAACATATTAGGAAGATAAAGAAATTTTACCTCCTCAGGGGTTCGAACCACCGCATGTTGCCGACTGAGAACGACAAAAGACTCGGTGCTCTACCGCTGAGCTATCCACGAACCCAAAAAAGTTCGCTTCAAGAACAGTTTCAAGCAACCGATCTTCCCGTCAAGGTACCGTCACCAGGTTATTCACCCTGTTCCTCCACCGCTCTTTAAGATTTACTCAAATAATGCTTATAAACCAAGCAGTAAGTTGTACAAAGTCAATATCTTCCTAATATATTATTATATATATATATATATATATATATATATATATATATATATATATATATATATATATATATATATATATATATATATATATATATATATATATATATATATATATATATATATATATATTTATAATTAATTTTAATTAATAAAAAAAAAAAAAAAAAAAAAAAAAAATATATATATATATATATATATATATATATATATATATATATATATATATATATATATATATATATATATATATATATATATATATATATATATATATATATATATATATATATATATATATATATAATTCATTAGTTCTGTTTATTTTCTTCTAATTCTACTGACTACCCTAAATTTTTTGACTTTCTTAACTTCAAAATAAAGCACATTCTCTCTTTTTCTCCTTTCTTGAAATCATCATTTTAGGTAATTTCAATGTTTAGCATAAGTAAAGAGTTTCTTCAAGTTCTCAAAATGTGGTCGACAAACTTACCTTCCATATCTCTATCCCAAATGACCTTAA
Organism: Armadillidium nasatum; assembly: GCA_009176605.1. Classification (NCBI taxonomy): domain Eukaryota; kingdom Metazoa; phylum Arthropoda; class Malacostraca; order Isopoda; family Armadillidiidae; genus Armadillidium; species Armadillidium nasatum. The sequence goes on along the minus strand of SEYY01018645.1, from coordinate 44,361 downwards.
GCAGATCGATTTCTAAATCTTTTCTAAACTTTTATTCCTTCTCTTTATCCTCATCTTGGTTCCTTTGATCACCTTCTAATCTCTGTATCCTCTTCAATCTCTACAAGTATTCCACGGGAGGGACCCGCCAATGGCACGGAAACGTTTGTGGCAATTCGGTCTGACTTGCGATTTTACTTCTTTGATTTCCCATGGAATGATTATTGCTCCCACGGGAAAGGACTTCACAGAATGTGCTGAACGCAAAACCGAGGTGCTTTTCTCAGTCATAGAGGCATACATTCCATATTCTTTCCTTTCAACTAAACTTAAATTTTTTTGTATAAACTTGAAAAGACATTCACTAAATTTTATTTCTTAAAATACAACAATGATTTTGTGACATGTATGGTTACACAAACTTACTTGAAAAAATATCACATATTTCAGTGAACAACGTTATTTAGATTTGATGTTACCGTAAATGAAAGGATTGGAATCCGAATCCGAATCCTGAACTTTCGAATCCTGAAAGTTTTAGAATTGTCGAATCCGAATCCAGAACCCTCGAATCCGAATCCGAATCTAGCAAGTTTTAGAATTCCCGAATCCGAATCCAAATCCGAATCCGAATCCACCAAGTTTAAGAATTCTCGAGTCTTAAGTCATGAAAAAATCTTCGAATCCGGATTATTATATATATATATATATATATATATATATATATATATATATATATATATATATATATATATATATATATATATATATATATATATATATATATATATATATATATATATATATATATATATATATATATATATATATATATATATATATATATATATATATATATATATATATATATATATATATATATATATATATATATATATATATATATATATATATATATATATATATATATATATATATATATATATATATATATATATATATATATATATATATTATATATATATATATATATATATATATATATATATATATATATATATATGAAGCAGGGGAAATGTATCATATAAATGATTAACTAAAAATCCGAAAATTGCAAATTTGATTTTCATTTGTTGTCGAATTACATCGTTCCAAAGGCTAAAGAATGATCAAGAAATCAGCAGAAATTTTTGGAAAACTCTCTTTTAATGAAAGTCTGTTATCTCTTCGAATGGCATCCTTACAATGATTCTGAGGGGAATAAAAATTAGCATAAGTGATAAGAGCACGAGAGTTTTTCTACTCTTGAAACTCACTGACTCTAGCCTGAATGGTGTCAGATGAAACATGGATTTTGCTTAGATGAAGATTTTGAAGAAGGAATGAACTTCATCATCCCATCAATGATTACAGCTTTCACCTTATCAGCAGTGTCAAAGCAATCACACAACGGAAGTAAACGTACATGCCTCGCAAAGCCCACTGTTTAGCACCCCCAGTGCCAGAAGATGCGCATAAAACAGGATGAACCTGTTCGAGAGAAAGAATAAACGATTTACCAATAGGAACGACAATGACGTATTTATAGAGAGCTAAAAACGGAGAAAGTTAACCTAAAACTTTAGCTTGTCCATTCTTATAAATATCAAAAATTTACAATTGATGATGATCAAATTAATGATTTTTGTCAATGCAGATCGGTCTATACTATAGACGAATTAGACAAATTCTTTGGTCTGATAAGTTATAATTTCAGGTATCATTATTGGAGATATATAAATTTAGCCTTCATTAAAGGGATGTGAAATAATCATTGAGGATATTCTTTGCTCAATAAAACTGTCCAAGAATATTTTTGAGAATAATGAGGTATATTCGTTTGTCAAAATACTGTAAATGAAAGTATGAAAAGAGGTGAAATTTGATTCAAGAGAAATGCTCTTACCATTATCAATTCGACAATAGAATAAATAATTATTACCATGTAAAACATACTGCAATTCTTGTAATTTATAGCATAGAAGTCAAAAGAAGTTTGAATTAAAAATTTCGTTGTACGTGAATGTTGAAAACAAATATCTGTTCAATGAAATTTCATATTTGGGAAATATACCGAGAGAAGCAATAATATCAGTGGGTTTTATAATGTAGTCCTAAAACTGATTATACTTTATCAAAAAAATCCTCGATGTTACTCGTGATAATTATTTTACTCCTTTAGATCATTCCTTGGAGCTTGTAAAACAAGAGTGCATTTTAGCTACAAAAATTTGTCAGAGAAAGAGGGCTTACTAGAAGCCTTTATGAATTTAATGGCATTATAGAAAATACGATTTTGAAACCTACGGAGTGAATTCCTATTACTAAACTATCGCAACTGTCAAGATCAAAGATTTAGTTTAAAAATATATCGTTGGTGTGCTTGAACAAAAAATAAAGTTGTTGTGCTTGAACAATAAATAAAGTTTAATCTGATTAATTAAATCAGAAAGAGGGATACGACCCATACCTAATTCATCGTTTATATATTTTAGATGGCTCTTTAAATAATAGTGTTTGCAAATCAACCAAAAGTTGTAATAATATATATTTAAACTGACTAATAAGCTTTGTGGTGATCTCTTAATAAAATACCTAAAATGCCTAAAATGCCAAAAATGCCTAAAATGCCTAACTTAGGACATTATTCTAGAAATAAAATTCTACGTACAGTACATGTGTCCTTGCCAAATCCCAAGATTGCACCAAGTAACATGTAACATTTCTACCATACCTCTGTGTAGTAAATGTTTGACAAAAATGTAATACTTGTTCATTGAGTCAGATTTACCAAAGACCTCTCTTAAAATAATGTAAATTCGAAAAGCTAAAGAAATTTTTATATATTCAGGAAGGGAAGTTCTTTGATTCCCGGATAAAAATTTTTGCTTTTTGTTTATCAGATTTTATTTTTTATCTTAAAGCTGAGAATATCTCATTTTTCATAACATCATTTAACACTCTCTAGTAGTAAGTGGTAGTTATAAGTTCAATGTCATTTCTAGTGATATATATATATATATATATATATATATATATATATATATATATATATATATATATATATATATATATATATATATATATATATATATATATATATATATATATATATATATCAACTAATGGAAATCTATCTCTTTCAGCATGTTAAAGAATACAAATACTATCAAAAGATCCTTTTTAAAAATATTTTCATTTTCTTTTTCTTTTTTTTTCTTTAAAAAAAGTGTATAATAAATAAAAAAAATAAATTAAAAAAAAAAAAAAAAAAAAAAAAAAAAAAAAAAAAAAAAAAAAAAAAAAAAAAAATTGAAAAAAAAAAAAAAAAAAAAAAAAAAAAAAAAAAAAAAAAAAAAATTCAAATTTTTTCTTTCTTAAGAGACTCTCAAGGCTTCCCATTTTCTTTATCAGAAAATGAAGAAGAAGAAGAAGAAGAACAAGAAACGACGAAACTTGAAGAATGTCACGATCATTTCCCTCGAATTGACGACATTTTGATCGTGCGCGAATCAACGAGTCCAGCAAACCAATTCCCTTTTTAGCCATCAGGAATTCTTTTTATTATTCTTAGCAATAGATGAAAGCTCTGATACAATCATTTGCAAACATTGTAATCTGCATTGGTAGGAATACTGCATAATATATATATATATATATATATATATATATATATATATATATATATATATATATATATATATATATATATATATATATATATATATATATATATATATATATATATATATATATATATATATATATATGCTCCCAGTAAGCTAAGGCTCTAGGAGCCTGTCAGCGTGGCCAGCACTCGTCTCCATCTTAGCCTTGTCGTCCAAAATTCCATCTCCCAATAGTTGTTCCATCGTAGGCAGCTGATGTCGTCTTACTGAGCTTTCAACTAACTCCATCTCGGCGTCCACTCCCACCACACTCTAACCACTCTCCCCTCCGGCATCCTCCACACATGTCTCAATCATCTCAATCTTGCTGCATCCGTCTTGTTGATGATTAATTTTACTTCTATACTTTCTCTAATTCTTTCATTTTTTACTCTCTCTCTCTCTCTCTCTCTCTCTCTCTCTCTCTCTCTCTCTCTCTCTCTCTCTCTCTCTCTCTCTCTCTCTCTCTCTCTCTCTCTCTCTCTCTCTCTCTCTCTCTCTCTCTCTCTCTCTCTCTTCCTTTCCACCATCAATCGTAATACTTTTACCTCTGCTGCTTGAATTCTACTTTCTTCTCTTGTTGTTGTACTCCAGGTCTCTGCCCCATAAAACAAGATTGGGGTCAGAATATTTCAAAAATTAGCTTTTTTACCTCCAAATCCATCCTCCTGTCAGCCAAAATCGGATACAACGCTCTCACCACTATTTTGTATTTCTCCATCCTGTTAGTAATTTCCTGCACGTTTCCACCTTCCTTTTTGAACACACCCACCAAATATTCACACCTCTCAACCATCTATCTCCTACATAAATTCCTCTCTTTCCTCCTCTCTACTAACTATTAACAGTTCTGTCTTCTCTACATTTATACTTAGATCTGACTCCCTCAACTTTTCATCAAAGCCCTTTATCACCTCTCTTAATCTCTCTCGATCTTGGCTCAAACATGCCAAATCATCTGAATAAGCTATAATATCTCCATTCAGGACTTGCACATCCCCCCATTATCTCTTTATTACCCTATATATATATATATATATATATATATATATATATATATATATATATATATATATATATATATATATATATATATATATATATATATATATATATATATATATATATATATAATTAAGGCAATTAAGGGGGAAATGTATCTTATAAATTTTATCTTTTGTGGAAAAGCAATTTTTATCTTGCTTCTCCTAAAGGATCTTTTATGAAGGTTAATGTCCTGATATAAAGCTCAAATTACTTCCATTCCAATTCTTTTCAAAACAGATATATATATATATATATATATATATATATATATATATATATATATATATATATATATATATATATATATATATATATATATATATATATATATATATATATATATATATATATATATATATATATATATATATATATATATATATATTATATATATAATATATATATATATATTATATATATATTTATATATTTTTTTTTTTTATTTTTTAATTTTTTTAATAAGTATTTTAGTATTGCCTTCATAATTATAATAATAATAAAAAAATTACTTTTAACATATGCATAAAATATTTAAATAATAATAAAAAATTTAAATAATAACTACTTAATGATGTATCAAAAAATGCAAACCGTATCGACCAAGAGGAATTGAATCTTTAATTTTTCTTATATATTTTAAATATGCAGAGAAAACAAAATTTTTTGTCATGGCAACTCCATTTCTTGATCTACCTTCCAGAAGTAATTTTCCGCACAGCTATTATAGCTTTGAAAACACAATTAAAATCTTTGCTTTTCCTTTAAATTCCAAAAGTGTCACTTTCTGAAAGGATCATTTTAGATTCTGTCACTAAGTAATTTTCTTAGACGTTAGATGTAACCATTCTAAAGTACCTTTAATACTTCTTTGTACAGTTGCTTTTAAAAGTGTTTTCAGCCATTGTTTGGAGCATGTATCCCATTTCTGGGGTGATTCATAGTTTTCCTTGAAACGGCGGAATTCATTCATTGTTTTTCGTTTAATTAAAACTTATACACTTATAAATTGATTCTATCTTTTAATTTTTCAACAAAATTGTTTAAAACCTTCGTGTATATTAAGTAAAGGTCAATTTCTATCCTAAAAACTACTGCATTAAAAATAAGCGCTGAGTTACAAAGATGCATAATATTTAATATACTTTTTTATGAAAAAAAAGCAATAACACAGGTGAAATTAATTGGTAGCAGAAAAATGATGGTTACTGATTGATTAAAGTTTTACCAAAGTTTACGTATTAATAAGTCAGAGCAATCTTATAAAATTCCCTTTCTATTAGTATAAAGCTCAATTTCTTGATGTTCCTAAACTTTTTATGTTTTAGTTATAAAAGTGAGATAAAAAATAGTATTGGTGCCAGATATGGAGTTATCAGAATCTTCAGATAATTCTATTTTTCATTAAGTTTGTTCATTAAAAATGGTGTATTTTGGTGTATCGTATCGATCATAGTTTGTTAGAAAGATGTGTAAAATATTTTTTTCATACCAGTCTAATAAAATTTTTGATATAAACAAATTTAAGCATATTAAATTGGATTGTTTAAACCCAGAAATTATATTCATCATAGTTTACCCTAAAAACTACAACTGATAAAAAGAACGACGGAAAACAGAGTGATATATATATATATATATATATATATATATATATATATATATATATATATATATATATATATATATATATATATATATATATATATATATATATATATATATATATATATATATATATATATATATATATATATATATAATCAAAAAATTAATCCTATCATATGGTAAATTTTGGCAAAATACATCTGGTCAAATTTGAAGATAAACAACTTTTTTAATATCGACTAATTTAAGGTAAAAAAAATAGATAAAAAAGAATAGAAAATATCTGAATATTATTTCAAGCAAAAAAAAAAAAAATTTTTTTTTTTTACTGTAAGTCGTTTTTAGTCAAAGCAATTAGGCCCCAAGATGAATTTTGGCTCGACCCATAAGAAAATTTTTAAAAAGTTCTTTGATAAAACCAACAAGTTACCAGAGGGCCCCATATAATCAAAGCCCAATAGGGTCTTATGACAAAACCAAAAGTGGCCATGGTATTTTTGTTACCAGAATATGCTTAGGGTTCATGAGAAATTTTCCTTTTGTTTTCCTTTGGCAAACCTTTTATCCCCTATTGAAAAAACTTATAAAGAAACCTACAAAGCCCATGCAAAAACCAATGTAAAATTCAAAATAAATAAACTGTAGTCATTAGCGGTTATTTTCTCAGCTAACACAACAATCATGTATACAATGTATTTACAACCTAACCTTCAACTATGCATATTTTAATGCGAAACTAAAAGTATAATAATAACCTGATATTTCTCGGAAATGAAGTCGCGCCATCCGATGAGCTTAAAACGAACTCATCGACCAGTAAGCGAACCACTATACTTCGGAGTCAATTTCCACAGCTCTAACAGCTGAGCCACAGAGAATCTACGAAATCGTTTTAAATATTTTAGTCTTATGCTAATTTTTTCAAACGAATTTTTGTTTTCTTTTAATTTTTATTACTTTTATTAGATAATGTCAATGAAATGTCTTAAATACGATATTGGTCAAATGGCCGACAAAATTTTTTTTACATACGGCCGAATCGCGATCGTCATGTTCAAATTGAAGAGAAAAATGGCCGACAAATATTTTTCATGGGGATCGACCATTTAACCTGTCAACTATTTGGGTAAAGGTTCGTATATATCTAGAAACCTCAAATGGTATCGCTCCGAAAACTTCAAGCATATGAGTCAATCACTCTACCGTTGTGCCAGGGGATATATATATATATATATATATATATATATATATATATATATATATATATATATATATATATATATATATATATATATATATATATATATATATATATATATATATATATATATATATATATATATATATATATATATTTATTATCTCGCCTCTGGTGGGCAAAGGCCAGTGGCTTACCAAATTTCCACCAAAGTTAGGGGGAAAGACGGAAACCTGGTCAAATTAAAGGCAGACATGACCTGATACACGACGTTTTAAAGTGTGTAAGTCATAGGAAGTTGGGAAAATAGATGAAGGGAGTGTGTTTCAGACTTTAATAGTCACACGAGCCCTTCCCAGTGAAGGAGGTATGCGACGAGAGAGTTCAGAAGAGCAGTGTCCACTGTAATAGCGATAGTATAGAGAAAGTGACGCAACAATTCGACGGGCAAAAAGAGACTGGAGAGAATTAGTGAGAGCTGGAAAGTTGATATGACGAAAAGCCCTAGACTCCACCTTCTCAAGGAGAGCTGTATGAGTGGAACCACCACAGATGTGTGACGCATACTCCATACAAGGCGAATAACAGCCTTATATAGAGCAAGCAACTAGGGTGGAGTGAAGAAATACTGAAGGCGCCTCAGAACACCTAACCTCTTAGCAGCTTGTTTAGAAAGAGAAGTAATGTGATCTTTCCAAGAAAGATCACGAGAAAAAGAAACACCAAGAATATTAAGAACAGATGAAGGTCTGAGTTGAGTATTTTCGAAGATATCATATTTTTGTGCAAGATTGTCTCGAGTAGAGAGATGATCCCGCGCGTATACCCGGGACCAGTGTGTGTGTGAAGTAAAAGTATCGATGTATCGTTCACTCCATATTGAAATATCAAGTAACAAAAATCAAAAGTAACGTTATCAGTGTGCGATAATTTGTTTTTATTTTAATTTTTATTTTCTTTTATGGAAACATTTTAGGTATTTGGAGTTTTTATTGTATAAAAGTGAACTTACGCACTTATTTAGACAATTTAATTCATTTCATTTAAATAAATTTTGTCAATATTTTCGGAAAGATAAAAAAAAAGCTGTTGCTTAAGTTTATATATATATATATATATATATATATATATATATATATATATATATATATATATATATATATATATATATATATATATATATATATATATATATATATATATATATATATATTTACAGAACGCCACCGCTCACGGGCATAGCCCTTTTCAAGGAGGGAGCACGCACACATAGAGAAGATTCATTTAAACATACACACCTAACGCACAGCCCTCAGGTGGGCGCAGACGGAAGCCTTAAAGAGTGGAAGATTAAATACAGGAGGAAAAATAGATGAAGGTAGAGAGTTCCACAGAATAGAGGTGGCTGGAAAGAAAGAGGTACCACAACGGGCTAGCCTGGGATTTCCTACGTCCACACAAAATTGGTGAGAAAGCAGGGCACCCCTTGTGCAACGAGGACGACGCAATGGTGGAGGAATGCGAGAGGCCAATTCCCTCGAGCACCTGCCATTGTAGTACCTGTAGAAAAGAGATAGTGCGCCAACGTCACGTCGCAGAGACAGAGGGTCAAGAGAGTTTGAAAGTAGGGGACAGTTAATTAATCTTTTAGCTTTTGACTCAACTCTATCCAGAAGAGAGGAGGAGCCGGAGCCCCCCCAAATGTGAGAACAGTACTCCATACAAGGGCGAATAAGACCCTTATATATTTGGAGTAACTGTTCAGAAGAAAAAAATTCTCGCAATCTGAACAGAACTCCCAGCTTCTTAGAGGCCGCTTTAGCAACCATTGTGATATGTGGTTTCCAAGATAGTTTGTTGTTTATGTTTAAGACCAAGAATGTTAATGTTATTTACAGGTGAGACGGGAGAGCCATCGAAGAGGATAGGAAAGTTAGGAGGTGTTTTTGAGAGAGGAGATGTGAAGAAGTTGAGTTTTTAAAGAGTTGAATTTCACAAGATCGGGAAATCCAAGATCGGCAAGAATAGAATCGGAAAGTTGAAGACGAGAAGCAACTCTAGAAGCAAAAGAGGGAGCAGATTTGAAATGAGTAGAAGAATGTAGAGTTGAATCATCAGCATAAGAGTGAACAGAGTTAGAAGTGCAGTGGAGAAGATCGTTAATGAAAAGTAAGAATAAGGTTGGAGATAAAACAGAACCCTGAGGAACACCACAGTTGACAGAAAAGGAGGAAGAGGTCGCTCCATCTACAACTGCCGAAATGGAACGATCTGAGAGAGAAAACTAGACAATAGTAAGCAAAGAGAAGGAGGAAACCCAAAGGAGGGGAGCTTGGAGAGCAGTGACGCATGCCACACCCGGTCAAAAGCCTTGGATATGTCAAGCGCCACCACACAAGACTCCCCGAAGTCCCTAAGGGCAGAAGACCATAGATCAGTAAGATAGGAAAGTATGTCACCAGTTGACCTCGAGCGTCGAAAGCCATACTGGTGATCAGAAAGAAGAGAATGAGACTCCAAATGATCCAGGATCATATATATATATATATATATATATATATATATATATATATATATATATATATATATATATATATATATATATTATATATATATATATATATATATATATATATAATATATATATATATATATATAATTACTTTTTTTTAAGCATATAAATGTTACACATTTTCCTCGAGGGTTTTTATTGTGTTTCCGGTAACATTTTCCAATAACATTTTCAATTCGGCTCTAAATATACACCAGTAAAATTGGTAATGTAAAGATTTTTTATGACCAAAAGTTTTTCTATGAAAAAAAAAAAAATTTTTTTTATAAGAAGTGATCATTAATGCAAATTAAGTGTTATAAAAGAAAAAGAATGGATATGTCTAAAGCTAAATGTAATGCATGAATATTACTTCCATTTACTACTGTCAAAGAAAGTCGAAATTTTTATTTAGTTAGAAAATTATCGGAAAAGAAGTTAACGTCACCTTAGATTCAGTAAACACGAAAGAAAAATACGTCAAAAAAATATCTTATTTTACAGAAAAAAAATAGAAAGCCTAAAAACAGACGCTGCGTCATCTCACTAAAGTCCTGTACATACGTCAATTTGTGACAGTAGATTTAAGGTTAACTAACATTGATGTAATTCAGTTTCATTATACATAAAAAAAATATAAGTAATTAAATAAAAATTTAAAAAATGTTAAAAAGACAAAATAAATATGTAAATAAAACAAAACCAGAATAAATAAAAACTAAGTTTTCATTAAAAAATTTCATTCTAACCAATTTCTTATTTTTTAATTTAGAGCAAGAATTATAATATTATTTAATTGCATTTTGACAGGACAAAAATTAGTGCTCCTTAGTTTGTGGTAATAAATGAAAATTAAATATTTAGAAAATATATATATATATATATATATATATATATATATATATATATATATATATATATATATATATATATATATATATATATATATATATATATATATATATATATATATATATATATATATATATATATTATATATATATATATATATATAATCTAATGAATGTTAAATCATACAAGTGTTGAACTTTTTAAATGAATTTCGGAGTTTGGAAGAGAGTTCGTGTCACTAACCTCAAATGTTCGATCACGTCATCACTGCGCAGAATTTATTACACACACACACACACACACACACACACACACACACACACACAACACACATACACACACACTCACTGCATTTGCATAATCAATAAGTCGAACAGATTTATTCAAATGCATGTGATCATTGCGATAACTTTTGATGTAGTTACTACTTGCCACCTTTTAAAGTTAAATGTGAACCCATTTTATTTAAATGTGTGAATTCGTTAATCATATATATATAATATATATATATATATATATATATATATATATATAATATATATATATATATATATATATATATATATAATATATATAATATATATATATATATATATATATATATATATGATTCACAAAACCATACAATCTGTCTTCTGTCTCCAGCTAAATGTAATGAATGAGTATTACTTCCATTTACTATTCTAATAAAATTCAACTTTTTGTACTCTCTCTCATTTACTTTTCTCATAAAATTCAACACTCTCTCTCTCTCTCTCTCTCTCTCTCTCTCTCTCTCTCTCTCTCTCTCTCTCTCTCTCTCTCTCTCTCTCTCTCTCTCTCTGATTTTACTTTAAAAATTTCATAAATGTAATTTTTTAATGTTGTCCTTCATTTCCACCCCTATATTTCACTAACCCTTTCTTTGTACAACAAAAATATATTCCACCTGACGAATATTCCTTTCAACCCAAACTCTTCAGCTTTCTACGAAAACATTTTAAAGAAAAATGCCTAAATTAAAAAGACAATTCTGAGGTCTTGTATAAAGAGAGACTGCAACTTATTATTCTATATATATATATATATATATATATATATATATATATATATATATATATATATATATATATATATATATATATATATATATATATATATATATATATATATATATATATATATATATATATTGTCTCTTCTGGTGAGTAAAGGCAGTAGTAATTGAAGAAAAATCAAAAACGAGTTCGATTTAAATTCCGACATGTCTCGAAACTGTTTGAAAGTGTTTAAGTCAATGTTAATGGAAGAAAATGTTGGAATGAAGGATGTTCCAGAGTTTACCATTGGAGTACATTTAAGATTGAACATAGCAATTAAGTTGCAAGTTAAAAAGATGAAAAGAATAAGTATGCTTCAGGAGCTCTCATCAAAGGAGAAGGCATGCGATATAATTCAGAAGAACATTTTCGGCTGTTATAACAATAGTATAAGGAGAGAAATGCAACAGTTCAACAAACAAAATATGATTGGAGAGAGTTAGTGAGAGGAGAAGAATTGCTAAGGGAAAAGCACTAGATTTCACTCTTTCTAGAATTGCTGATTTAGCGTAAGGTGCCAAAAGTGCGGAGTATATACTAAACTGGGGCAAACGGCACGCCTATAAAAACCAAGCAACTGAGCGTGTGAAGAATTTTGAAGACTCCTCAAAACACATAACCTCCTAGAAGATTAATTTGTAGAAAAAAAAACGATGTGATCCTTTTAAGCAAAGAGAAGGAAAAAAACAAGAATAAGGACAGGCAAAAGTTTTGAGTTGTGTCATTTTGAAGATATAATTGTGAGGAAAATTTTGTAGAGCAGAACGGTGACGGAACTAAGTTTTTGAGACTTTGAAAACAACCAATGTACTCATCCCCAATTAAAAATTCGAGACAAATAACAGATCAGTTGCTCCAAATCCACCCTCCAAGCATTAATTATAATTAATTTCTGGAAGGACTTCTTTCATAATGAAAAAAATAATGAAGAGCGAAAGATAAAAATATATATATATATATATATATATATATATATATATATATATATATATATATATATATATATATATATATATATATATATATATATATATATATATATATATATATGACGAATACTGGATAACTGAAGAAGTGACGAAAAGAAGATCACAAGCGAAAGTACAAAAAAAATTATGGCTGTTACTGTACAATGACCGGAAAGGAAATGAAAAAGAAGGTAACAGAGAGAAGGGTAAAAACCTAAAGTGGGAAGTTTACAAATTAAATATCTGTGTCTCACTTCTTGATATACTTAGCGCCACAGCAAAGATTCACCAAATTACTAAAGAGCAGATGACAGTCTACAAGGAGATCACGAGTATAGCTTTCCATTATGAAAATCACATTGGCAATGAGAGATGAGATAAGAAATACAATGTCACTAAATTTTCCAATTAAAGGTTTATACGAAAGCTTTCGAGAGAAAAAATAGCGCAACGATAGGACGATAGTTAGAGTGCAGAGGTGGATCCCTCTTTTTTCTTCTCAAGCTTAGAAAGATCTCTCTACCGGCAAAAGGAAACGTATAAAACTAATAGGCAGAGACGAAATATCTTCCCAAGGCAGAAAGCAAGCTCGGAAAGCTCACAAGTTTTTAGAACGAAGGAAAAATTCCGTCAGGACAGTACGCTTTCTTTGTGCGAAGCCAGAGAGAGCAGAGACTTCATCTATTAGAAATTACAATGTTAGACATAAATATTTTTGAGAGTTCAAGAGAGAGCAACTGCTCGGAAATCATGTAAAATGAAATTAAAGCCAAAGATTCAATCTTTAGTAGAAAGTAAGACACTTGTGATTACAGGAGAAGAATGGAGAAAAGGCAAGAAAAAACAAGCAAAATTAGGGTTATTTTTATCAAAAACAATTAAGAACAGATATAGTTTGAGTTTCTTGAGTTTGTTACAGAGTTGCTTTAAAAAGTGGAATTTGGAATAAAAGTCGCCAATATTGACGAAAAAAGAACATCGTGTACTAAAACAAGCTTTGTAATTAATTAGCGGCACAAACCCCACTAACGAGGGTGAAGCTGCTAACGAATAAAGAGGTGGTGGATGAAGGACTAGCTATTTTTGGAAGCAGTGCCTCTTGGTTTTTCAGAGATTATGTATATTGTCATCGACATTTTTAAATAAAATAACTGTAAAGAATTTTGTGATTGTGTAAATTGTGGAAATAGTGTGTGAAGAAAGAAGAAAGAACAGCTTGATGAATATATCTGTAAAATACTCCTTTTAAGGATTCGTGTGAATAAAGCACGAAAAGAAAGAACCACTGAGCACTTAAGTATACATTGGAATGCTCTACACACCTTCTCACCTAACCAGGGTAAGTTTTGCTTTTCAGACTGCGCCAAAGGATATATATATATATATATATATATATATATATATATATATATATATATATATATATATATATATATATATATATATATATATATATATATATATATATAGGGAAACGTTTGACATTATTTTACATAAAAGATTCAAAATTGATGATGAGAAAACATTTTTTTTCTTACCTCGCTTCCTCTATTGTACTACAATTATCGTCCTCCAAAGAGAGAAAATTCGTAACTTCTTCAAAAGAGGGAATGACATAATCGACGATTAAAATTAAGCAAAAAATTAATTATTCTTGCCTGTTAATTAAAAGAAGGTGGAACGCATTTAAATACCAATGTGTATTCAAGTACCTGGAAACGAAATTAAACATTTCGGTGTTTTCTTTTAATTATTTCGAGTGTCTTCACAGCATTTACTCTTTGTTCTTTCCAATTAACCACTACTACTTCTTCTACTACTATAATTGTTCGTTTTAAATTTATTTTCTTACGTCTCTCTTTCTCATTTTCTTTGTCTTTTATCCAAATTTTTTATAGATATATAAAACATTTTTTTCCAATTATTTTATTCCATTTCTTCGTCTTTTTTCTCTTGTTTCCAATTTTCCTTTGTTTTTTTGTTCTATTGATTCTGTTACACCATCTTTTCTACTTTTTGTCTTCTATTCCTTTCTTTTTTGTTGTTGTTGTTGTTGCTACTGCTGCTTTTGACGATGACGATGACGATGACGATGTCGATGTTAAAGAAACTCGAATTATTCAATTTCCTTTGAAATAACTTTTTTGACATTTTAAAACTATCTAATCTAATATTTTAATTTAATGTTCAGGAGAACTAAAAACAAAATATTATATTGAAAAAATAGATAAATTAGAAGTGGAACTACCTTAAAAATAAATCAGAACTTCGAAAAATCAGAAATTTATCAAATGATGTAATTTATCGTTTTTCAACCTGAGAGTCGCAGTGAATAACAAGAAATAAAATTCTTAATGTATGGAAAAAAAAACTTTCTATATCCTTTCATATCGCTTACGTTAAAATGCAAACAAATGAAAAACAGAAAGAAATTCGTATTTTTATTTATTTTATGAATGAATATTAAAAAACTTCAGCTAAAAATATTCCATAAAATACCTGCCGTGAATATCCAATATTTATAGCTATAAGATAAATATAAGATAAATATCTCAATCTACACTTTTGAAATTTACACCTGCAAGGCATTTTGTTTATTAACCAACCGTTCGATTAATATAATATGCACATTTGAATTAGACATCTGTCAAAAATAATTAAAGGGCCGTGAAGTTACTAATGTTACGTTTTGGCTTTTTGGGAGACAAAAAGTTGAGAAACGCTGATTTATAACTGAATATCTGGATCTTCATTTTTGTATATAAATTGAAGATTAGTAGGAGCAAAATATATATATATATATATATATATATATATATATATATATATATATATATATATATATATATATATATATATATATTATATATATATATATATAATATATATATATATATATATATATATATATATATAATATATATATATATATATCTCAGTCGCAACATGCGGTGGTTCGACCCCCGAGGAGGTAAGTAATTCTTTATCCTCCAGTGTGTTTAGCTCTATTTACTTTATTATTTACTGCTTGGTTTATAAGCATTTATTTGATAATACCTAAAGAGTGGGGAGGAACAGGGTGAAAACCTGGTGATTATACCTTGACGGGAAGATCGGTTGCTTGAAACTGTTCTTGAA
The DNA here is from genome assembly GCA_009176605.1 of Armadillidium nasatum. NCBI lineage: Eukaryota > Metazoa > Arthropoda > Malacostraca > Isopoda > Armadillidiidae > Armadillidium > Armadillidium nasatum. The sequence goes on along the minus strand of SEYY01018645.1, from coordinate 28,276 downwards.
GCGAACTTTTTTGGGTTCGTGGATGTCTCAGTGGTAGAGCGCCGCGTCTTTAGTTGATCTCAGTCGCAACATGCGGTGGTTCGACCCCCGAGGAGGTAAGTAATTCTTTATCCTCCAGTGTGTTTAGCTCTATTTACTTTATTATTTACTGCTTGGTTTATAAGCATTTATTTGATAATACCTAAAGAGTGGGGAGGAACAGGGTGAAAACCTGGTGATTATACCTTGACGGGAAGATCGGTTGCTTGAAACTGTTCTTGAAGCGAACTTTTTTGGGTTCGTGGATGGCTCAGTGGTAGAGCGCCGCGTCTTTAGTTGATCTCAGTCGCAACATGCGGTGGTTCGACCCCCGAGGAGGTAAGTAATTCTTTATCCTCCAGTGTGTTTAGCTCTATTTACTTTATTATTTACTGCTTGGTTTATAAGCATTTATTTGATAATACCTAAAGAGTGGGGAGGAACAGGGTGAAAACCTGGTGATTATACCTTGACGGGAAGATCGATTGCTTGAAACTGTTCTTGAAGCGAACTTTTTTGGGTTCGTGGATGGCTCAGTGGTAGAGCGCCGCGTCTTTAGTTGATCTCAGTCGCAACATGCGGTGGTTCGACCCCCGAGGAGGTAAGTAATTCTTTATCCTCCAGTGTGTTTAGCTCTATTTACTTTATTCTTATATATATATATATAATATATATATATATATATATATATATATATATATAATATATATATATATATATATATATATATATATATATATATATATATATATATATATGATTCATTCCTTTTCGCGTTTCACCTTTTCAGAGGGCTTCAAGTGTACCTTTGTACTCAAGTCTCATTTTGATGTGTCTATGCCCCCATTATCTCTCTCTCTCTCTCTCTCTCTCTCTCTCTCTCTCTCTCTCTCTCTCTCTCTCTCTCTCTCTCTCTCTCTTCACAAATTCTCACAAATTTACAAGCTCTTACTCGTACATTACCTTTAAATAAAAACAAAAGAGAAAAAACGTTGCCTCGGGGATGCTTGGAGAGACGTAATTTAAATAAGTCCTCATCTACCCTTCCCCCATCACCACTTCGGTGTTCGTAGCCTCTAGTGATGGATTGGTACAACTAAGACCTTAATGTCGGCTTACCCTGGTGCACGCGGTGTACTTTTTCATTAATTTCAGCAACTTTCGCGATCTCTTGTTTAATTTTCACTTTGTCGAACACCACCCATCTTCTTCTTCCAGAACTCATCTCTTGTTCATAACTGAAACTAAGGTGATTGAGTTCTCTGACAGCAAACCCTACTCTGTTTCCTCCTACTGTCTCTATTCTCAATTTTCAATCAAAGGTGGATGTTGCGCATATGTACCCAACAATAAATCCTGTGTCTTTAATTTGGAGTCTTCAGAATTCACTATTTTATGGCTTAAACATTCTTCTAACCCTACAACTAAGTTCATTTGTTCTGTCTATCTATCTCCTAACTCTACAGACTATAAAAAATTCTTCGACTATCTTAACTCCAAAACAGAACACATTCTTTGTTATTCTCCTTTCTCTGAGATCATCATTTTAGGTAATTTCAATGTTCCCACAGCCAATGCCTTTCATGAAGTTCTAAAGTTCTAATTATCCAGCTGGTAAACTCGGATACTACTTTTTTATCCAGAACAACTCTGAGCAGTTGGTGCATCTCCCTGCCCGTATCCATGATCATCTTCGTGATGATCCTATCATACTTAATCTTTTCCTAACTCTTATCCTTCTCCATACACTATTAAACTATTTCCTCCTCTGGATTCATCAGATCACTTTATTATCCATGCATCTTGCTCTTTCTCTTCAAGTCTCCCGCCAGAACGGCCACTGCCTTCGGTTTGGAAACGTTTCTAGCATTTAGGTGCCACTAACTAGTCTGACTTGCGGTTATACTTTTCGGATTTCCCAAGGAATGATTGCTGTTTCCGTGGGAGGAGTCCCTCTGAGAGTGCAGAGAGCATAAACAATATAATTCTCTCTGGCATGGAGGGGTACACTTCATTTTCATTCTCTTCTACTAAACCTACAAAACTTTGGATTAACACTGCTTGTTTCGTGCTATCCTCTGCAGGGATGCTGCCTTCGGGGACTACCGTCGTCTTCTAACTCCAGAAACTCACGCAACTTATATTTCATCCCGGAATCGTATGAAATCTATTCTCCGTAACACCAATAACTCATTTCTTGCAATATAAATGCAATAATCTTTCTGGTTTTTCTTAATCACGACCTTTCTGGCATTTTGGCAAAAATTTCGACTCTAACTTTGCTTCTTTCTCTTTCTTTCCTCTAGTACCTTCTAACGGTACAACTGCCGTTTTCTCCCTCCTCAAAAGATGAACTCTTCTCTCAAACTTTTGCCTCTCTAACCTAGACAATTCCGTAGTTATTCCTACTCCTTCAACCCCCTCTAACTCAATTATGCCTAAAATTAGTAATTTCTTCTAAAGATGTCACTTCTGCTCTCCCTGAGCTTAACAATAAGAAGGCAAACTACGATACTTATGGTATCCCTTCAGTATTCTCAATACTTGTACTTCTGGGCTACACTCTACCTTGGTAAACTTTTCCGTCTCTGTCTTTCAACTTCAACCTTCCCTTCTTGCTGGAAACGTGCGCTCATCCATTTCTTTAACTTCCGATTTTTTCTAAAGTTTTCGAATCCATCTTTAACAGAAAGATTTGGAAACATCTCAATTCTTCTAATCTTATCTCTGATGGTCAATATGCTTTCGAAAAAAAAATCAACCGGTAATCATTTTCCCTTCTCTCTGATTCTTGTTTCCCGGCTCTTCGGCTTTGATTTCAAAACTTTCCTCTTTCGGAATTTATCTTTCATTCTATGACCTTCTCTCTGATTTCCTTTCCGGTCGTTCTATAGCAGCTGTTGTAGACGGAAATCGTTTTTCCTTTAAATCAATTATTAGTGAGGTTCCTCAAGGATCTGTACTATCTTCAACACTTTTCCTACTTTTCATTAATAAAAAATAGGAAATTACTTCATCTCTTATCCACTCCTATGCATATGATTCAACACTTCATTACTCCTTTCAGTTAACTGACGGTAAAATAGTAGACTTAGAGCAACTTATTTCTGATCTAACTCGCATTTCATATTGAGGCAGAGAAAACATGGTCGTTTTCAATGCGTCAAAAACTCAGTTCCGAAAATTCTCTTCTTGACACAACCTTCCTCATAACTATGAAATCTTCTTCGAAACCACAAAACTCAAACGTTCATCTCT
>SEYY01018645.1:0-22500 GCA_009176605.1 Armadillidium nasatum | reverse complement strand
CGAACCTTGCTATGCTCCCTCTTATTTACATTATCCTTAGTTTTCATCTAAAGAAGGATATTGCTTATATGAGTACAACGATGTTGTCTCTTCTAGTGTCTCTAATTTTGAGTTTACCGAATTTTCTACCTTACGTCGTTAACTCTTTTGTCAATCTACGACTCAGTTCAATTTTTCTGTATGATATTCTCCTACATCTAATCCTAAATTATTTGACACTCGAAACTCAAAATGTAACACATCCTACCTTCTTTCGCCAACATTTTGAGAATTTTTGCTGATCAAATACTATTAATTTTGAAAAAATGGGGTTTATTTGAATAATGTTATTGACACAAGGTATTGTGAACTCGTGGACATATAAGTTACAAAAGCAAAGTGGAAGATAATCTGTAAGAAACAGATTTTGTTGGGAGATCTAAATTCATGCTCAATGCTAGCTAAATAGAAAAGATTTTTGATGCAAGATGTATCTGAAACAAACTTAATGAATATGAAGTGTCTGTTGACACAGAACTTACGATGTAATTTCAATCATTGAAATTTTTAATATCGTGATTTATTTCAGTAACTCTGGATTTATGGTTATAAGCTATCTTACAAAGCTAGAAACAATAGAGAATGGAGATGAGGTATGACCTATATGAAAGAAAAATGTCAGGACAACTTAGCTAGAACACATTATTGTTAGTAAAATTAATATGATCAGAGTTAGAATAGTCACCCTTTATTAACCACCATTCTCTAAATCATTAATATGTGAATTATCGAATACCAATTGATCAGAATTTTCAAAAGTTATACAATAATTTAAGAAGAATTCAACTGTCCAAATATAAACTATAATTTTCCTGATGGAAATGCTGAAAGAAACTGATTACTATAATTCTTAGGAGTGAATTTCCTTTTTAAACAATTGGCTGTCAATTCTACGAGCGGATTTTGAACGTCTTATAAGAAGTTTTGAAATATTCGAACTTTATGCGAAAAGTCCTTTTAACAAGTTTAGATTAACAATTAACAATGAGAGTAAAACACAACAGTTACTTCAAAATTCCATGATTTAAAAAATAGAAATTTTAACGGTTTTTAGGAGAGTTTATTTGTCTAAAATTGAGATGAAATATTAACAGGATAGGCTAATATAACGTTATAGAGCATTCTACAAATACTTTCAAGCATTTTATTCAAATAGGATGATTTAGTGGCTAAGATGATAAACTCGTTTCTTGTGTGAAGGAACGCCGGTTCGAACCCCATTGTGAGCTCGTTTTTATTTAGCTTTCCAAATGGACTATATATATATATATATATATATATATATATATATATAATATATATATATATATATATATATATATATATATATATATATATATATATATATATATATATATATATATATATATATATATATATAGCTAATCCAATGAAAGATTGTTTTGTTTAATAAGTCTTCATGATAATGAAAATTAATTAGAGTAATTACAACCCAAATTTCTCGATCCTGATTCTGGAAAAAAGTAATTAATCACGACCACGCCTTCCTAATCTGGTTATTAACTATTTTATTTCAAAATTTAACACACGCTTTACTTGTGCACACATTTGCACGCTAGTCATGTGAGTTGCATAGATATATATATATATATATATATATATATATATATATATATATATATATATATATATATATATATATATATATATATATATATATATATATATATATATATATATATATTAAATTTTTTCTCCAGGGTATTTACATTTGACGTGAATAGATTACGTATAACCAATAATATTTAGGGAAGTTATATCTATATTTTACATATATATATATATATATATATATTTTCCGTATGCAGTATTTTTCTATAAATTCTCCAACCAGCCTTGATATTTCAATAGTTACAATTTCTATTTATTTACCTCATCTCTCATTTGAGCACTTATTTCAGCTTTTACGTTAAACTGTAAGCCTCTAATTATTTTTTTTATATCTCCTCTGGTGGAAAAGCGTAGGCACACGAGAATTCCACAAAAGAGTAGTTCAAATCAAGATCAGATCAGTCAAAAACTGTTATGAGCCGACAACTGACGATCAAGAAAGAAAAGATTGTGTAGATTGGCGAATCTCCCGAGGTATCCTCATAGTAAGAGGTATACTAGTAGAGTATTCAGAAGAGCAGTGTCTGTTGTAATAGCAATGATATAAGGATTATTCAGCAATTCTACGGCAATAAAGAGATTGATAAGAATCGGTAAGCGTAGTAAAGTAAATAAGGAGAAAAACCTTCTGTCCAAACCTCTTAACAAGGTGTGTGAAATTGTAATCAACCCAAATTAGCGATGAAATATTTCATCAAGGAAGGACAACATTGCACAATAAGTAACTGGGGTGGAATGAAGAAATTTTGAAGACGTTTTAGAACAATTAATTTTTTAGAATTTTATTTAGTTAGTGAAATATTGTGATCTTTCTAGAAGAGATCACGAAAGGAGTGTTAAGATTGCTAAGAGAAGGAATGAATTGGGCATTTTTGAAGATGCTATAGCTGTGGGCAACATTCTTTCAAGTAGATAGGTGAAGAAACTGGATTTTTGAAAAAGTTAAAAAAATAAATCTTTTTTTTTCTTTTTTTTGGCTTTAGTTAAAAAGGGAAAAAGATCAGAGATTAAATTCTCCAAAGTCGACCTTTTAGCAGTAGCTATTTGATGTTGGGTAAGACACCTTACAAAGTGAAAGGAGTAATGAAAAACAGAATTGTCAGCTTAAAAGTAGATAGGTGATGAAGTGACACAAAGAAGGTCATTATGAAAAATATGAAAAAATTGGGGATTGGACTGAGGAACAACGATATCAATAGGTTTAAAAGATGAAATGTGTATGTCTACAACTGATAATATAGAACGACCGTATATTAGGTAGAGGGTTTCAGAGAGAAAGATAAATATCGAAAAGGGGAAGTTTGAAAAGTTGTTTTTTGCCAGAGTGTCTCGAAAAAATTTCGATATACAAGCGGCACATGAAGGATTATGGAAATACCGAAGAATAAGGGGGCAAAAAATCAGAGAAGGGAAAGAAGATTGCCATAAGAGCATTCTTTACGAAAGTCATGCTGGAGATAAGAGATAAGATTAGAAGAGTTAAGGTTTACAAATCTTTTATATAAGAATAGATCTGAAATCTTTGGAAAAGTCTATGGTTAAATAATTAGAAGGACAGGTAGAGGGTTGAAAAAGGTTCTCTCAATATAGAGCCTAGATGATTTCAGGTTTGAAGCAGGATGCAAAAATCTGAGCAGATAGGCAGAGACTAAACAGTTTTCTAAGGTAAGGTAAAGAAGAACAAGTTTTAAGAGCGACAAGAAAGATACCATCGGAACCATACACCTTCTTAGTATATATCTCAAATAGCGCAGAAACAGCACAAATGTTTCCTTTTCTTTGCACTTGTATGCGTGTGTAGTATGTTGTGTGTGTAAGTGTGTGCATGTATAAAATTGTAGCATCTGAGTTTCTTTCCTAATGCTAGAAAACAAATTCCTTAAAAACATAGAATGACCCTACAGGAACTCAAAATTAAAACAAATTGTTTCAGGAATTCTAACAATGAAAAAAATCATCAGAAACATTAGATCAAAGAAGAAAATTTTTTAAAGGAAAAAAATTATTTACAATAGCAATCCCACACACGCATACGCACACCTACATACATACACACGCACACACACAAAAAACTCACATATATATATATATATATATATATATATATATATATATATATATATATATATATATATATATATATATATATATATATATATATATATATATATATATATATATATATATATATATATATATATATATACTAATAAAGACCTACATCTTCTCTTCCAACGTTTCTTTCCTCAAATTCGACTCCATTTCATCGACATTAATTCATTCTCTATCGGCTCATTTTTCAAATACAAAACCACTCTCCCAACTTTGCTTATGTCATCGGCTGTCTATCTATTTACGTGTGCGGAATGTAATTTTCGCTTTGTAGGCCAAACTCGCCTACAATTTAGACTCCGAGTTCATAAGCATATGGGAACCTCCTTTCGGACAAACCTCCCCTCCTCATCTCCAGAACACTCCGCCATCAGACTCCATTCTCACTCTCATGACATCCCATTCAAATTCTCATACTTCAGCATCTTAACATCATCTTCAACAAACTCCGATCGCACAATTCTTGAATCCCTGTACATTAAACAACTACAACCCCAAATGAACAAAACCCTCTCTTATAACATAAAGAAAACATTTCAATAACAATATCCTGTACAATAACCATCTAAATTACGATATGCCTCAGCAGAAACATAACACAATAACTCCAACTATATATATATATATATATATATATATATATATATATATATATATATATATATATATATATATATATATATATATATATATATATATATATATATATATATATATATATATATATATATATATATATATATATATATATATATATATATATATATATATATATATATATATATATATATATATATATATATATATATATATATATATATATATATATATATATATATATATATATATATATATATATATATATATATATATATATATATATATATATATATATATATATATATATATTATATTATTTTATAATCTTAGTGATATTCTTTGTCTTTGCTATTTGCTTAATTTTTTACTCTAATTTTTTTTTTAAACTTGGCTATCGTATATTTAATCTATTGATTTACTTACTTTGCTTCTCTTTCTCTTTTTCCAGATTATATATTGATAATGAGTAATGACTTTTTTAAACGTTTTTATAACATAATAAAGTGATTATTACTGTGATGTCTTTATCAACATATATATATATATATATATATATATATATATATATATATATATATATATATATATATATATATATATATATATATATATATATATATATATATATATATATATGCATCTTTTGCTGTCGAGTTGGAAATATCGAAAGCTTTCAATTGAGTATGGTACAAAGTTTTGATTTCCAAACTTCTCTCTTTCAGAATATATCCTTCTTTCTGATTTCCTTTCCGGTCGTTCTATAGCAGCTGTTGTAGACGGCTATCGTTCTTCTTTAAATCTATTATCCACTCCTATGACGATGACTCCATCGTTTATAAACATGCCCCCAACTCCCCAACAGCAGTAAATAGATGCAAGAATGGTAGCCTTGGAGCTACTAAACTCTGATCTATCTCGTATTTCAAATTGGGGCAGAGAAAACATGGTCGTTTTCAAAACCTCAAAAACTCAGGTCCACCATTTGTCTACGCGACACAACCTTTCATACAACTATGATATCTTCTTCGAAAACACAACTCAAATCTTCATCCCTCCTTAATATTATCGATGATTCTTTTTCTCGTGATCTTTCTTGGAAAGATCACTTTACTTCTCTTTTTAAATAAGCTTCTGAGAATTTAGGTGTTTCGAGGCGAATTAAGAATTTCTTCACTCCATCCCAGTTGCTTGCTCTTGTTTGCCCATATATGGAGTACGCCTCTCACATCTGGGGTAGTTCCATTCATACAGCTTTCACTGACAAGATGGAGTACATGGCTTCTCGTTTTGTTAACTCTTCCGCTCTCACTAATTCTTTCTATTCTCTTTCTACCCTTTGAATTGTTGATCACTCTCTGTTTACTATCGTTATTGCAATAGACACAACTTTTTTGAACTCTCCCGTCGCATACCTCCTCCTTTTAGTATGGTTCGTGCTGCATGCCTTTCTACACAGTCTCATCCTTTCTCTATCCAACTCTCTGACCTCAGACTTAACCGTTATGCTCAATCTTACACGTTATCTACTGGCAGAGCCTGGAACCTTGAAACGCAGTGTATCGGGACTTGTCGGCCTTTAACATGACCAGATTTCCGACTTTTTCCCCAAGTCTAGTGGAAATTTTAATAGGCATCCTTTATCCACCAAAGTTGAAAATATATATATATATATATATATATATATATATATATATATATATATATATATATATATATATATATATATATATAATATATATATATATATATATATATATATATATATATTATTATACAGAGGTGGGCAGTAACGCGTTACATGTAACGGCGTTACGTAACGGGCGTTACAAATGTAACGAGTAACGGTAACGCTTCAAAGGGTTTTAAAATGTAACGCTGTAACGGTAACGCTACCCCATTTTTACAAATTATAACGGGTTTTTCCGTTACTCGTTACATCCTACACACGAAACTCCACTGTGTTGACATTTTTGTTTATTTTTATGGAAACGAATTTTAATTTTTCAAGATTTTTATATATATATATATATATATATATATATATATATATATATATATATATATATATATATATATATATATATATATATATATATATATATATATATATATATATATATATATATATATATATATATATATAGAGAGAGAGAGAGAGAGAGAGAGAGAGAGAGAGAGAAATCCTTTTTTGTCTAAATATGAATATAATTTCAACAATTTTTAATATATTTACTTGCATTTTATGTGTTAGAACCTGTTCAGTTTTGTTTCTTCCTTACAACGCACAATTTACAAGAGGGAGAGGGAGATTATTTTAAAAAATATATATATTTTCTTGAAATAATGTTATTGCCTGTTTGTTCGTGTTTCGACCTGTTGTGGGTGACTCTTGACTTTCCCAATTTGTTCGCTCTCATTGCAATTCAGTTTGGAAACAAATGTTGCTTGTGTTAGATGTGTATTTTACATCTTATTTTGAATATTATATTTTGAATATTATAATAAATATCTGAAATGACTGAAAAGACAGTTGAGAATGAAGAATTTTCAAATGCAGAAAAAGCTGCTGACATCTTGATCGATGTTCCAGACAGTAATTGGACAAAATCTGACTTGATATTGTGCGGTAAATTTTTCACAGTAGTTGGTAAATATGAAGAAAAAGTAAAATTTTTGTGTCTTCTTTGCCCATCAAAGCCAGGCGTTTTCCTAAGCGCTGACTTATCAACTTCAGCCAACTTGAAGACCCATATAAAGGTATGTATGTAACAGTATGTCAGTATGAGTATGCGTATGTCTGCTTTTTCCTAATAATAATAATAATAATAATAATAATAATAATAATAATAATAATAATAATAATAATAATAATAATAATAATAATAATAATAATAGTGATTTTGAAATGCAGAGACGTCATCCAGATAGATGTTCAGAATTTGAAGAGTATCGTAAAAATAAACCTAAGAGAAGGCAAACCTTCGCATCCCAAAATGTACAATCGTCAAGTAAAGAACGTCAGACGGTTCTTCCCTTCGGAGGGAAATTGGTATGCTGTCGAATAGATCAAAAACAATTTGATGAAAAGGTAGCAGCTTTTGTGATAGATGGGATGCATCCTCTCTCGATAGTTGAAAACGAGAGGTTCAAGGATTTGTTTTCAGGTAATAGTTAATAGATATTTAACTAAAGTAAAAAAAATTTTTTCAAACAACGTTGCAGACAAAATCGAAACTTGAAAGTAATAGAATAGGAAATTTTTTACTGATATATTCGTTTAATTCAATGAGAAATATCTTTTTTTTTTAAGTGAAATTATAATTATTATTATTATTATTATTATTATTATTATTATTATTATTATTATTATTATTATTAATACAGGAGTATATCCAACTTTAGCATTGATGTCAAGACGTTCTCTTGGCCGTCACATATTTCAGAAAGCGGATGAAGTGTACGCGAAGATAAAAACAGATTTAAGTCAACAAGCCTTCTTATGTACAACTGCTGATGTTTGGTCTACAAAGCACCGAAGCTTTATGGGCGTCACTGTGCATTGGGTGAGCATATACTGATTGTTTTATACATGAAAATCTCGTTCAAAAAATTGATTTTTTTTCTATATTTGATCAGCTCTGTTACGTGCGTTCTACTTAGTCTTCTAGCATTTGTTGCAGCTCTGTGCTTGGTTAACTCTCTCTCTCTCTCTCTCTTTCTATATATATATATATATATATATATATATATATATATATATATATATATATATATATATATATATATATATATATATATATATATAAGTATTTTAAATCCGCTAAAATCTATATATAAAATAAACAAAAGCTCGCGGATCAAAGTATTACGACTTTTTACAGTCTGCTATCTCGGGACTCGAACCCAGACCTCTTAGATGGTAAGCAAACGCGCTAACCACTATATATATATATATATATATATATATATATATATATATATATATATATATATATATATATATATATATATATATATATATATATATATATATATATATATAAGTAAAAGTCTATTTTGGTGCCCTTGCAACGGAAGATAGGAATTGAAAATATTGTTCACAGGGTGTATCTATGATGCCTAAATAGGTGTTTAAGGTGCGAAAAAAAATTTTTTTAGTAAAAAATTTTTTTTTTTTTGCAACGGACGGTCTGAATTGAAATTTTTTCACAGGGCGTATCTATGATGCCTAAATAGGTGTTTAAGGCGCGAAAAAAATTTTTTTTAAGTACAAATTTTTTTTAACTAAAGGAATTCATAGGGTAATCCGCCAAGATGCCTAGCGTCGGGTGCTCTCAGCCTTAAACTGTTGAGGACGGGGAGACTTCGTCCCCCCCTCTGTCCCCCGTCGGCTCGAGCTCCCTAAGGTGGCGTTTTAATTTTTAAAAAAAATTTCGCGCCTTAAACACCTATTCAAGCATCATAGATACACCCTGTGAAAACATTTTTTTTTTTTTTTAAAAAAAAAAAAAAAAAAATTGCAAAAAAAAAAAAAAAAAAAAATTCTCACCTTAAAGACCTATTTAGGCATCATAGATACACCCTGTGAAAAAAATTTTCAATTCCGACATTCCGTTGCAAAAAAAAAAATTTTTTTTACTAAAAAAAAAAATAAATAAAATTTAGCAACTTAATTACCTATTTAGGCATCATAGATACGCCCTGTAAATTTTTTTTTTCAATTCCGACCTTCCGTTCCAAGGGCACCAAAATAGACTTTATCCATATATATATATATATATATATATATATATATATATATATATATATATATATATATATATATATATATATATATATATATATATATATATATATATATATATATATATAATTTGCAGATCAATGAATCTACAATCGAACGACAAAGTGCCACTCTTGCTTGCAGCAGATTCAAAGGAGCTCATACATATATACCAAAGTCGCTGAAATATTGAGTTCAATACACAGGAAATTTGTCATATCACGGTCTACAATCATTGCAACTGTAACAGATAATGGAGCCAACTTTGCAAAGTGTTTCAAAGAATTCGGCGTTATTATTCCGGTTGTCGATAATGTGGGTATAGATGAAGATACTGCTTCAGGTGAAACCGATATCAACGACGAGCCGAATGAAGATGACGCTGAGTTTTACAATTCTTGTTTGGAAGTTGACGAAGATTATTTAATTGAACAACCTCTTCCGAATCATCTAAGGTGTGCCTCTCACACTCTTAGTTTAACTTGTACTACTGATGCGAGAACTGCGCTTAAAGGTTCTTTTTCTAAACTTTACCACAGTGTATTTGGCAAGTGTTCAGCTCTTTGGAATTTATCTGGACGTCCTAAATCTGCTGAAACAATTAACAATATATTTCAATGTCAGTTAAGACTGCCATGTCCAACAAGATGGAACAGCCTGTATGACAGCGTTCTTCTTCTAACACAGCATAAAAATGTTCTTAATGATTTGATGACTGCATTGCAGCTCCCGTGCTTCAAAGACATTGAAATTGAATTCCTCGAAGAGTACATTTTAGTATTTCAACCAATTGCTGTTGCATTAGATAGGCTACAGGGTGATAAAAGCTGTTTTTATGGAACTCTGCTTCCAACATTGCTAGTGATTGAAAAAAAAATTTAAACGCTTAAATACGTCTCTACTTAAACATGTTCATCCTCTTCTTACAGCATTAGCTTCAGGTTTCGAGAATAGATTTCGGGAGTTTCTTAGTTTGCATAGCTCGGCATACACCGCAGTTCTGGCATCTATTTCCAATCCTAACCACAAAATAAAATGGCTCGCCATAAACCCCGAATATAATACCGAAGAAAATAGGAAAAAGTATCAGGAAATGCTAATCATGGCTGTCAGAAATGATGTTCAAGCAAATACATCTAAAGAGCCTAACGAAGTAATGGATTTAGCTGAAGGTAGCAGTCCAGATGACTTTTTTGAATACGAGAGTTTGTCATCTACATCACCCGCGTCATTAAATAAAGATGAACTAGAAATAGAAGTGCTGAAATACCTTACGGATAACGACAGATCCTTAGAGTCACTTAATAGGTATCCCTGTGTTAAAAAAGTCTTTTTGCACTACAATACTCCACTACCTTCGTCGGCCCCTGTAGAAAGGTTATTCAGCTTTGCGGGTCACATTCACTCTCCAAAGAGATCCAAGCTATCTGATAATATGTTTGAAACGCTAGTCATTCTTAAAGGTAATTCTTCATATTTGTAATGTTATTAATTAAGTTACTATAAATAAAATCCTTATGTCTTTCCTTTTTTAATTTTATTTATGCTCAATATGGTTACTGAAAATTATTATCATTTATTATTAAGTGATTAACTATGTTTAAATAGATCTTAATTATTACTATTATTATTATTATAATTACCTAACTTTACAATACATTATTACTGTCAATTTTTTTTATTATTACCATTATCATTATTAATATTAATAATATCTACTCTTAATACTTTGCATACCGTCCAATAAAATTAAACAATGTTGAAAGAAGATCGGCTAACTAGGGTTCAAAGTGAAGCACAATTCAGATAATCTTCTACGTTTATTAATAAAATAAATTATAAAAAAATTTCAAATATGGATAATATTGTATCACTAAATTCCATAAATGTATATCATTTATTGCACTAAATTTATATAATGAAACTTAAAATATATATAACAATTTTAAAAACTGTATATTTATATTATTTGGTCAATGATAGTAATATAAATTGCACTTTTTGAATAAAAGTTTAAAAACTGTTAGTTAATCCAATGATTTAATCGTCAGCAGTAAATATGTATACATATGATCATGTACGAAAACTGTAAACTAATAATTAAGCCCGAAACTGACCAAAAGTAACGCGTTACATTTAACGGCGTTACATGTAACGAGTAACGGTAACGCTTCAAAGGATTTTAAAATGTAACGATGTAACGGTAACGCTACACCTTTTCTCTCAAGTAACGAGTAACGGTAACGCTACCCAATTTCAGGTAACGATGCCCATCTCATATATAATATATATATATATATATATATATATATATATATATATATATATATATATATATATATATATATATATATATATATATATATATATATATATATATATATATATATATATATATATATATATATATATATATATATATATATATATATATATATATATATATATATATATATATATATATTATATATATATATATATATATATATATATATATATATATATGTGTGTGTGTGTGTGTGTTTGAATGTTTGTTTACCTCTTTACCACTGTTGGATGTTTGCTGAAGATCGTTTCCTTTAATTACGAACTCATCGTAGTACTTTTCAGACGATTTTCTTTCTTCTCCAAAGGGAGTATTTTCTTTTCTATTCTTTCGTTCTATTTCATGGAGAAGATTTCCTCTAAAAGGATTCTTGCAAATACAAATGAAATCCAGGAACGTCTTTTCGTGGTCGTTTCTTTGGCTTAAACAAAAGCAATGTTACTTTGCCGGTTTTAAGCGGCCTCGCATTTTCTCATTATAGCTTTACGGATGCTTCAAATGAAAGCTTACATGCATTCAAGTAATCCCTTGAAGAGATACGTCCACATAAACAATAAGTGTTATTATATAGAACATCCTCAACTATATTATATATATATATATATATATATATATATATATATATATATATATATATATATATATATATATATATATATATATATATATATATATATATATATATATATATATATATATATATATATATATATATATCCTAGATGTTTTTAATATATTTCTTTGTCTAACTACATTGCCTTTTACCTTCGACAATATTTAAATATTTTGCTTGAACATAATAGGGAAAGAATCATGATTTGGAGGTTCCAAATAATTAGAGACATAGTAGAGTATAAACTACTCATTATTCGTGCATAAGAAACGTGAAGAAAAGATTTAGAAACTTTTAGTAGCAAAAACGTCATTAAAAACTCTTCTACGGATCTGCATTAATGCTATACTCGCCTTTTAACCCTATTATTAGTTTAAATATTTTTCCGTGTGCGTTACTTTATAATTTTCAAATATCAAGTCAAAATGAATTACCATCTGTGTTTAATACTTAGAAGTTTTTCTTTGTAATATTGATATAAGGTAAAACATTTTTTAAATGATCTGTCAAATTATCAATTACCATTTATTACAAATACATTGCAGCTCGAAACTCTCTTTTTTTATTTAATAAAGGCGTTAATTAAAATTTTGAGCAGTCTGCATGTTGGTTTATATTAAAGCCAACCTTTTACAATCACAATTGAGAACTTTTTCTTCAAGATCGTGCCGTATTGAATGATTTCCCTATATGGAATTTTGTTTTAATCCTTCCTCCACTGAGTCAATGTTGTCACGAAACATCCTTTATTCCTCGATAGAGGCCAAATTTGAGTAATATTAGAATTTGTGTTAATAATTTACCCCGATGCTGTTGGGTTAGATTTTTTAAACCTGCATTATTAACTGTGTGCATATTTTAATGGCATTGTGTTATTTTTTTGTTTTTATAAAGTAGAATCTTTCTCATATTTTAATTATTTCCATTTATATTTTCAATATAGTTTTCATATTAAATTTGTGCTCGTACTACCATATCAACTTACGTACAGACAACGTATCTTATTTATTGTGTATATAAAGTGTATGCGTACACCAATGCAGATATCACACGTTCTTACACAAATTTTAAAGTTTTGACACCTTTGATACCGACTGTCCAAAAATTAAAGTAACGATAAGGAATTTGTTTCTCTCATCAAATTCGTTTATCATTTTTCAACCTCTGTTACTTTAACTTTACTTCTCTAAACTTCTGAAAATCCTATTTTCTGGAGAGGGGATCTGGATTTTGAGAATAGATTGTTGCACATTTGTGTGTACATTTAAAACAAATATTTGTGTACTATGTAGATATTATCAACGTTCAGGAGGACTGAGGAGTTCAAATATTACAAAAAAATATATATACATAATTACTCTAAATATTTTCCTAACATCGTTTTGAAACATCCTGAAGAAATCCACTACTTATATGAAGAGAACAAAGTATTTGGCAACTTCGTTCAATTGAACAGAAAATGAAACCTATTTGTATTAGAGATTGAGCGAGTAATGGAGTATCACTATTTTCTTTGATTTAAAATTTGTTGAGTGGGAGATTGCACAGTCCATTACTTTCTCAATTCCTTTCAAATCTCTACAATCGAGGGAGAACAAAAGAAATAACGAAAAAACATTTATTGATTGAAAAAAACAAATTTAAAACATATTGCCACAAATTGGCAAATCTTTTTTTTTTTTTTAAGGCTGAATATATTTTGTCAATCCTAAGGAGTTGCAAATCATTCATTTAGATGTTAGGTCTATTGCGCATGGTTGATTTCCTTTTTTTTATTTATTTTTTACTCAGAAACCTTAAAAATTCTTGCTGGTGTTTTTTTAGTTTTATTTTTTTTATTTATTTAAAAAAATATATTTTATTTATTATTTATATATATTTATATAATATATATATATATATATATATATATATATATATATAATATATATATATATATATATATATATATATATATATATATATATATATATATATATATATATATATATATATATATATATATATATATATATATATATATATATATATATATATATATATATATATATGTATATATGTGTGTGTGTGTGTGTGTGTGTGTGTGTGTGCTCATGAATTTGTGTGGAAGCCTACAATAGCATCGTTTTTGCTATGATACATAAACTAAAATGTGTATCAGAATCTAAAAGTCAAATTAAGTCCCAAAAGCGCCTTTATAGATCCGTTTTCCGTTTCGTCCAATTTTATTTTTACTCCAATTTTATTTTTACTCCAATTGCTCTTTTTCTTTTTCTTTTTCTTCCTCATTAGAGGAAAGAAAATTCTTTCTTTTTCTATTTGAGAAAATTAGACCCTTAAATCCCTCACAATCGGATGAAATAACTTAAAAAAAAAAAAAAAAAAAGGAAAACAATTCTTTTTAGTTTTTGAAAATGGAAATTTTTTATTATTATTAACCCGTTGTTCTTTTTATTTTATTTTTATTTATTTTATTTTTTTCTTTTTTTTTTCTTTTTATTTCATCTTCTAGACACACTGGAAGAATTATCCTCGGGAATTTGGGTGAGAAAAATGATAAGTGTGAAATGCTTTTGTTCTCCCTTGTGTATTTGTTCTAAAAAGAAAGTAAATTGATTGTTTTCCTTCGCAAGACGAAGGGAAGCACGATACACTTCTTGACAATTCTCTCCTTCTACAAGAAGCATTAAATAATAATAATAATAATAATAATAATAATAATAATAATAATAATAATAATAATAATAATAAATAATAATAAATAATAATAATAATAATAATAATAATAATAATAATAATAATATATATAATTATTATTATTATTATTATTATTATTATTATTATTATTATTATTATTATTATTATTATTATTATTATTATTATTATTATTATTGCATAATGTTGGTTGTGCCTCTGTCTCCATTAATCCTAACGGTATGTTACAAGGCCGCGTAAATCTATTCATATTATCTAAAGTATATATATATATATATATATATATATATATATATATATATATATATATATATATATATATATATATATATATATATATATATATATATATATATATATATATATATATATATATTATATCTCCTCCGGTGGGCAAAGGCCAGAAGCCTACCAAATTCCACCGGAGTTGGGAAAGATCTATATCATGGTCGATGGAGGCCAACGTGTCCAGATACACGGCGTTTGAAAGTATGCAAGTCAAAGGAAGTTGGTAAAACAGATGAAGTGAGTGTGTTCCAGACTTTACCAGTAGAGTATATGTAAGATTGAGCATAGCGGTTAAGTCTAGGGTCGGAGAGTTGGACAGAGAAAAGATGAGACTGTGTAGAAAGGCGTGTCGCACGAGCTCTTCTCAATGGAGGAGGTATGCGACGAGAGAGTTCAGAAGAGTAGTGTCCATTGTAATAGCGTTAGTAAAGAGAGAGTGACGCAACAACTCGACGGGCAGAAAGAGATTGAAGAGAGTTAGTAAGAGCAGGAGAGTTGATGAGACGAAATGCCCTAGACTCCACCTTCTCTAGGAGAGCCGTGTGTGTGGAACCACTCCAGATGTGCGAAGCGTACTCCATACAGGGGCGAACAACACCCCTATACAGAGCAAGCAACTGGGGTGGTGTGAAGTAATTCTGAAGGCGCCTCAGAACACCCAACCTCTTAGAAGCTTGTTTAGAAAGAGAAGTAATGTGATCTTTCCAAGAAAGGTCACGAGAGAAAAGAAAAACCAAGAATATTAAGAACAGACGAAGGCTTAAGTTGTGTGCTTTCGAAGAAGATGTCTTAGTTGTGTGGAAGATTGTGTCCAGTGGAGAGATGAATGAATTGAGTTTTTGAGGCATTGAAAACAACCATGTTTTCTCTGCCCCAATTTGAAATAAGTGAAAGATCAGAGGTTAGTTGCTTCAAGGCTACCCTTCTCGAGTCTATCAACTGCTGTTGGGTGGGAAGTTTTTCAAACTGGAAGGAATAATGAAGGGTGGAGTCATCAGCATAGGAGTGGATAGGAGATGAGATAATAGAGAGAAGGTCATTAATGAAAAGTAGAAAAAGTGTTGGGGATAGGACAAAACCCTGAGGAACACCACTATTAATTGATTTAAAGGAAGAACTGTGGCCGTCTACAAAAGCTGCTATAGAACGACCGGAAAGGAAATTAGAGTGAAGTTCACAGAGGAAAGGATAGATACTGAAAGAGGGAAGTTTGAAAATCAAAGCTTTGTGCCAGACTCTATCGAAAGCTTTCGATATATCCAGCGCCACAGCAAAAGATTCACCGAAATGCCGAAGAGCGGAGGACCAATAGTCAGAGAGAAGGGAAAGAAGATCACCAGTAGAGCGTTTCTTACGAAAGCCATACTGGCGATCAGAGATAAGATTGGAAGAATTAAGATATTTAAAAATCTTCCTGTTAAGGATAGATTCGAAAACTTTAGTGAGAACGGAGGTCAAAGAAATAGGACGGTAGTTGTAGGGTTGAGAGGGGTCCCCCTTTTTCGGCACAGGCTGAATGAGCGCACGTTTCCAGCAAGATAAGGTTGAAGTAGAGAGGCAAAGACGAAATAGTTTACCGAGGCAGGGTGCAAGCTCGGAAGCACAAGTTTTGAGAACCACAGGAGGAATACCATCGGGACCGTACGCCTTCTTAGTATTAAGCTCAGAGAGAGCAGAAATGACATCTTTAGAAGAAATTCTAATTTTAGGCATAATTGAGTTAGAAGGGGTTGAAGGAGGAGGAATAGAATATGGAATGTATGCCTCCATGCCAGAGAGAATCACCTCGGTAATGCGTTCTGCACACTCCGAGGGGCCCCTCCCACGGAAGCAATAATCATTCCACGGGAAATCGAAGAAGTACGACCGAAAGTCCGACCAGCTTGCGGCACCGAAGTGCCACAAACGTTTCCTTTCAATAGAAGGGGATCTTTCCTGCGGAAGACTTGAAGAGATAGAAGAAGATACAGAGATAAGAAGGTGATTGGAGGAACCCAGAAGAGGAAAGAGCTTAAATAGTATAAGGAGAAGGATTAGAAGTTAGGAAAAAGGTCTAGAATGTTGGGTTCATCTCCAAGACGATCAGGGATACAAGTAGGGAGCTGCACCAATTGCTCAAGGTCGTTTTTGGATAGCGAAATGGAAGGCACGTTCACCAGCTGTATCATGAGAACTAGATGAAAGCCATTGGCGGTGGTGAACATTGAAATCAAATAATATGATGATTTCAGAGAAAGGAGAAGAAGAGAGAATGTGCTCTATTTTGGAGTTTAAATAGTCGAACGATTTAGGATAGTCAGTAGAATTAGGAGATAAATAAAGAACAAATGAATTTAGTCGTAGAATGGCAAGAGAGCCTAAGCCATATGGTGAAAAATTCGGAAGACTAAAAATTAGAGACACGAGAACAAACGACATCGTTGCGCACGTATGCACAACAACCGCCTTTGGCTGAAAATTGAGGATAGAGACAGTAGGAGGAAACAGAACAGGGTTTGCTATCAGAACGCTCAAACATCTGAGTTTCGGTCAAGAATAAGAGGTGAGGTCTAGAAGAAGAGAGGTGATGTTCAACAAAGTGGAAATTAGAGTGCAGACCGCGAATGTTGCAGATATTAATGAAAAAAATAGACCGTGCATCAGGACAAGCAGGCAGCTGTGTCTTGGTGGCACCAACCCCATCACCGGAGGCCACCAACTCCCAAGTGGTGATGGGGGAAGGGGTGGATGAGGGGCTATATTTGGAAGCCGCCCCCGGGGCTTCTCCGAGGCTACTTTAGTTGAGGCCATCATTTAGTTTTTTCTTTATTTTTTTTAAAGGGTGTCTGTATTAATGTTTTGTGTGTGCGAAGGAGAGCTTACTCCGATTTAGAAGAAGGTGAGCGCGAAATGGAACGAACCATTGGGCACCGGGATGAGATGGGAAGTACCCTTAACATCCCATATACCCAATGGGGGTAATCTCATCGCCTAGGGAGCGCTACTTCCCTCCCCCCCATATATATATATATATATATATATATATATATATATATATATATATATATATATATATATATATATATATATATATATATATATATATATATATATATATATATATATATATATATATATATATATTAGTGATGGATCGGATGTCATATTTTCCAATTTGCGGATGCGGATGCGGATGCGGATGCGAATGTTGAATTTTGGAGAAGTGCGGATGCGGATGCGGATGCGGATGTTGAATTTTCGAAAGTGCGGATGCGGATGCGGATGTTGAATTTTCGAAAGTGCGGATGCGGATGCGGATGCGGATGCGGATGCGGATGCGATGTATATATATATATATATATATATATATATATATATATATATATATATATATATATATATATATATATATATATATATATATATATATATATATATATATATATATATATATATATATATATATATATATATATATATATATTTCACTATCACCTTTCCCACTTTCGTGAAGTGGTGCCCACCACAATTCCCTTACAAACATAACTATTCTTACGTTTCAACGCTTTCACCACCTCCCTCCATCTCTGTCTCCACAAATCTTCTACCCTCGTCTAAACTCAAATTCCTTCCATCAAAATCACTCTCACTCCATCCATCCATCTCCACTTCGGCCTTCCCCTCCCCCTACCCTTCACCTATCTACATCGGATCTACGTACCTTGCCAACCATTCTGTTCTCTTTCATTCTTCACATATGTCCAAACTATTTTAGCACATCCTCCTACTCTCTATCAATTACACCCTTCTTCTATTTACACATCTCCCTTATTCTTTCATTTCTAATCCTATCAATCCTTCTCAATTTATATATCGCTCTCAAATGTTTCATCTCAAAGACATTGAAACTTTTTCTCGACCGAGCACTTATCGTCTTTGTTTCGCACACATACAATACAGAAGGTGAACACATACATTCAAACATTCTTATCTTCATTTCTTTCGAAATTTTTCCTTTCTTCCTTACTTTTCTTAGGCCCCCCAATACTTTCATTCCTTCTACCACTCTGTTCTTTATTCCTTTTTCCGTCCCACCCTTACCTTCCACCCAACATTACTAGATATTTGAATACATTCACCTCCTCAAGTTTCCATTCTCATACTTCTACAAACCAATTACTCAATCCACATTTCCTCATCCCCACCTCCAATCCTCATAACTTTATTCTTCGCTGGATTGAATTTCAATCTCGTGTTTGCACATTTCCCTTCAAACTCTCTCACAAGTATTCTCATCTTTTCTCCAGATTCTGCCACCAACACATGCCCCATCATCTGCAAAAAGTAAAACATTCACTTCACATTCACCCTCCATATTTCTGAACGTAATACTCTTCCCTTCTCTCTCCATTTTTCTAAGTAAACCATTCATCAATAGATTAAATAACATGGAGATATTACAAACCCCTATCTCAATCCCACTCCTATGCTAAACCAATCAGACAGTTCTCTCTTCACCCCACTCTTGATCTACAATTCGCATATATATATATATATATATATATATATATATATATATATATATATATATATATATATATATATATATATATATATATATATATATATATATATATATATATATATATATATATATATTAGTGATGGATCGGATGTCATATTTTCTAATTTGCGGATGCGGATGCGGATGCGGATGTCGAATTTTGGAGAAGTGCGGATGCGGATGCGGATGCGGATGTTGAATTTTTGAAAGTGCGGATGCGGATGCGGATGCGGATGTTGAATTTTCGAAAATGCGGATGCGGATGCGGATGCGGATGTTGAATTTTCAAAAGTGCGGATGCGGATGAATTTTTTTTGAAATGTGGATGCGGATGTTTATTTTGATGCGGATGCGGATGCCATCACTAATATATATATATATATATATATATATATATATATATATATATATATATATATATATATATATATATATATATATATATATATATATATATATATATATATATATATATATATATTATATATATTATATATATATATATATATATATATATAATGAATTTAAATGTGATGCTCAAAACCTTTCAAAAATAAAGTTGCAAGAAAAATTTAAACTAATAATTTATTATGATTTATCGTCACCGAACAAATGGAAAAAAAAAATAAAAAGTTTAAAAAATGCTAGTGTAAATTTAATTCTATGTAGATAATTATAATAATGACTACAAAAACAATAATAATAATAATAATAATAATAATAATAATAATAATAATAATAATAATAATAATAATAATAATAATAATAATAATAATAATAATAATAATAATAATAATAATAATAATAATAATAATAAATAATAATAATAATAATAATAATAATAATAATAATAATAATAATAATAATAATAATAATAATAATAATAATAATAATAATAATAATAATAATAATAATAATAATAATAGTTTGATCTTTCATTGTGAGTGAACGTGATTTTTTCGGCTTGACAAGACTACGAAAAATCTCAGTCTTATAATTGAATCATTGAGGAAAGAATCTTAGTGGATTTTTACTTGCCAATTCCCCATACCTTTTTTCATGAAATACTCTTTTAGGGCTATAAATGATAGCATATCGGATAGCCTGCAAGGCCACACTCCTGGTAGTGGTAGTAGGAGTGATAATTACAATTTTTTTATTACTATTATTGTTATGAATATACCCATATCTTTGTTATTATTTTTATTATTATTACGACATCATTATTACAAATATTTTCCTTATTATTTAATTATTACTGATATTGCTGTTGTTTGTGGATTCTTGGACTGAAGTTGGAAAACGGAAAAGATTCTTTCATAAAGATGATGATCGAAGGACAACACTCAAGAGTAAAAGGACAGTTGAGGAGGTTTCCACAATTGAAAGAACACCAAAAGAAAACCTTCAGGTAGGTCTCCAATCATGCATTAAAGCTGGACAGGATTTGTCTGGTAGAAATAATGCAATTATCGTGAAATCTAAGACAGATAAAGCTATTTTTACGAAACCGAGAGAGGTCACTAAATTATTAAACGAGTCATTGTTTGGCAAACATATTATTGAAAATTCTGTTTCACTACTAGGTCGTGGGGTAGGATGTAAATTTGAAATTTCTGATTTAACTAAACTGAATTTGGACATCTCTGATGTCAATAAACTAGGATCTCACAGAGGTAGATATTGGATACCAAAATATTTTAGGGATGACCCACTTCACGTGCATTATGGAAAAATAAGGCCAATTGATGTAGATGTGGACTTTTCTGAAATTAAAGAAGATATTCGAATTCTTGGGAAAGCGGGAAAGAGAACCCAATAATTTTAGATGTAATAAGAGTAAACTCAAAATCGTTCTAATATGGATGGCAATACAGTTATCTCTCTCAAATTATACGAATTAAATTCCAGGGCCCTCTACCTAATAAGGTTGCAGTAGGGTATACTGTATATACTGTATATCCATGGGTCCGTATGGTGCTACACGACGCTTAAAGTGCTGGAGATTTGGACATGGTAGGTTAACTTGTAAAGCTACAATAACAATGTGCTAGATGTAGCAAGAATCATAAGGCTGATGGATGTAATGACCTTTTTTGTTATTTTTGTAATGGATATCATACCATTAAATATAGATAATGCCCTGTATATCAACGAAGCTTTACAAATCTCTAAAGAGCATGCTGGAGAACTTTGAATTTCAGAAACTTAACCCCAGAAATGGACAGACTCCTCAGATTTCTAAGCAAACACCTGTCATTAATAATAATAAAGTACATTTTAAACCTACTAAACTTTCTTACAAATAGAACTTTTGCACAAGTGCTCGCTGAAATATGATCAATAATAGATTAAAAAAGCAATGAATGAAAAAGTACTTCATACTATATATATATATATAATATATATATATATATATATATATATATATGATATATATATATATTAAGAGATGAATTAGGATGGAAAAGTGATAGAAATGAAATAAACGAGATCGAAAAGAATAAAAATGAATGAATGAATGAGTTAGGAAGAAATAAAGAGAATTAGAAAATGAGGAAAAGAGAAAAATAATAAATTTAGGATCAAAGATTAAAAATTAATTTAAAGAAGGAAGAAAAAAATATGAATTTAAAAACGAGAAATTGAAAAGAAAAACACTAAATGAACATTGTTAAGAAAACTAGTTTTGATGATTAAAAGATTGGATTAGGAAATAAAATGTAGATAAACAATTACAATTAGTAAAGTCTTTTATTAATAAATAAAAACTTATAATGTTTTCTCTTACTCAGCAGATATTTATATCATTTATATCACAAATATCTATGATAAGTTCTTAAGTTTAA
>SEYY01018644.1:127500-128729 GCA_009176605.1 Armadillidium nasatum | reverse complement strand
ATTATTGTGTCAATGCTTACATTTCTCACACATCTTTTTTTACCACGAGTTCTTTTTTGGGGTGTTGTATATTCCTCATCACTAGAATCTTCAGGATCAGGAAAATATTCTTTTTCATCATTGGTGTCATAAAACCCTTCAAACTCTAACATATCCTCATCTTCCCTTCCTGAATCACCAGAAGCAAATAATGTCTCTGTCTCCGACTCTGTCTGTGCACCGGTGACATCGAGTTCTTTTTCGAGTGCAGACTGTGAAAGTTTTTTTTCTAGCCATTCTTTCTCTATTTTATTATTATTATTATTATTATTATTATTATTATTATTATTATTATTATTATTATTATTATTATTATTATTTATTATTATTATTATTATTATTATATTATATATTATATATATATATATATATATATATATATATATATATATATATATATATATATATATATATATATATATATATATATATATATATATATATATATATATATATATATATAAGGTATGGTGCAAGCTCAGAAGCACAAGTTTTGAGAACCATAGGAGGGATACCATCAGTACCATATGCCTTCTTAGTGTTAAGCTCAGATAGAGAGTAGATATGATTTCTTCAGAAGAAATTATAACTTTAGGCATAAACGAGTTAGTAGAGAGGGTTTAAAAAGTAGGAATAGCTTCGGAATCATCTAAAGATGAATTAGAGGTAAAAGTCAGAGAAAAGAGTTCAGCTTTAGAGAAAAGAAAACGGCAATTGTGCAGCCAGAAGATACTATAAGAGGGAAAGAAGAAGTATCAATGTTAGAGTTGAAAGTTTTGCTAAAAGGCAGAAAGCACGTGAGGAAAAAACAGAAAGATTATTGCATTTTCTTCGGAGAAATTGTTTTCTGGTGATTCGGAGAATATATTTTACACGATTCCAGGATGAAAAATAAGTTGCATGAGTTTCTGGAGTTTGAAGACGACGGTAATCCCAAAGAGTTAAATTAAAATTTGTTAGGTTTAGTAGAAGGGAAAGGATTTTTAATGTAAGCCTCCATGTTGAAGAGAATCACCTCAGTACCGGCTCTGCACATTCCGAGAGACCCCTCCCACAAAAACTGTAATCATTCCATGGAGAATCAGAGAACAACAACCGCAAGTCAAAGTAGTTAGCGGCACCGAAGTGCCAGAAACGTCTAATCCCCGAAGACGGAGTCGTTCTTGAGGAACACTCGAAGAGACAGAACA
>SEYY01018644.1:122500-125000 GCA_009176605.1 Armadillidium nasatum | reverse complement strand
GAGTTGCCCTAGTGCACATTCTATTTTCTTCCTTAATTTCTGAAAAAATTTGCGGTCTTCAATCCAATTTCCACTTTGTTGAATACTACCTCTCTTTTTCTAGACCTCATCTCTTATTCTTGATTTCAACATTCCAATAGTAAACCTTTTTCTGCTTCCTGTATCCTCTATTTTCTGCCAAATGAAGTTGTGCATAATGTGGGTAATGATTTTGTTTGCACTCATATCTCTAATTTGGAGTCTTCTGAATTTTCCACCTTACAAATTAACTCTCTTGTCATTCATTTGTTTTGTTCATTTATCAGATAATTCTACTGATTATCCTAAATTCCTTAACTATTTCAATTTCAAAATAGAACACATTCCCTCTTCTTCTCCTTTCTCAAAAATCATATTAGGTAATTTTAATGTTCACGACCTCCAATGGCTTTCTTCTATTTCTTATGATTCAGCCGATGAACGTGCCTTCTAATTCTCCATCCAAAACGACAGTAGTTACAGATGAATCTGAAAGCTTAAATAAGCCTAACGAAAACCGGTTTTATTTTCTGTTTGATTGACTGATTTTGATTTTGATTTAAAATCACAAAATTCTAACTGATTTTGATTTTGAAACTACATCAAAATCACTAAAATCACTTGTAAGACAGTTAATCTCAAGCGATGTAAAATTAGAAGAACTATTTTTCTTTGCTTTGGGCTATGCTTGCTTCTGGGCAGTCCTTTTCAGTCGCATCCTTTTTTTTCTTGTGTAATAATTTTTTTTCCTTTCAATTATCTTTCTTCCCTTTTTTTTTATTAATTAAAATAATTTGATGGCCGCTTGCTTGTAATGCCATTGTTGTTTTAATTTCAATATTTATCACGCAATAAATGAAACTCCAAAAACAGAGAGAAAAGTTTTTCCTTCTCAGTTAGCATCGCTACAGGGCAACCCTCTTCAGTGTTGTCTTTCCCACGTTCTTGATATATATATATATATATATATATATATATATATATATATATATATATATATATATATATATATATATATATATATATATATATATATATATATATATATATATATATATATATATATATATATATTATATATATTATTTTTAATAAAAATTTTTAATATAATATATATATATATATATATATATATATTATATATATATATATATATATATATATATATATATATATATATATATATATATATATATATATATATATATATATATATATATATATATATATATTTAGTAGGCCTCTGGCTTTTGCCCACCAGAGATGAAATAAAAAAAAAATCATATCTAACAACTTCTGTAGATTTCCTTTCCGCCTTTTATTCTCTCTAACTGTATTGTAGCTAACACTCCTCTCTGGAAAGGCTAATCTATTCATTCTCTTTTCTTCATCTAATTCCATCCTGGGAGATTCTATCATGTCTCATCGTACTTGTCCTCTCAGGTATTCTATGTCCCTATCTTCCTTATCTGTAATCACACATGATTGAGTGCATGAGATTCTGAGATCTTTGAATAGCATTTCTCCTTTTGTTTTAGGAAGTGTCCTGATTGCCTTCCAATTCTACTCTTAAATATTTTTCTCTGTGAAAAATAGTTCAGTGATTGGAAACATCTAATCTTCCTACGTATATATATATATATATATATATATATATATATATATATATATATATATATATATATATATATATATATATTATAAGGATGTTCTGAGCTCTCATATAGCATACCTTATCCATTGAGAAGGGTTAGGGCGATACGTCTTTCTATAAAGTCTCAGCCTTTCTCTGTCTAACTCTCTGACCTCCGACTTAACTGCTATGCTCAAATTTACATGTACTCTACCGGTAAAGTTTCCAACACACTCCCTTCTTTTATTTTCCCAACTTCCTATGACTTACACACTTTTTAAACGTCTTGTACAGGACACATCGTTCTTTAATTTGACCAGATTTCCGACATTTCCCTGACTCTTGTGGAAATTATTAGGCCTCTGAACTTTACCATCCAGAAGATATATATATATATATATATATATATATATATATATATATATATATATATATATATATATATATATATATATATATATATATATATATATATATATATATATATATATATATATATATATACTATAGAGGACAAATACAGTCATTAAAAAATATTACAGGATACTTAGTATATATATATATATATATATATATATATATATATATATATATATATATATATATATATATATATATATATATATATATATATATATATATATATATATATATATATATATATATATATATATATATATATATATATATATATATATATATATATATATATATATATATATATATATATATAAACTAGTTAAGAACTTCATGAATAGTTTTAGAAAATTAAAACAACAAAATTTATAGTCTAGAGGTTGTAAGAACGAGTCTAAACATCTTAAAAATAGAGATGTAATGAATATCAAC
>SEYY01018644.1:115000-120000 GCA_009176605.1 Armadillidium nasatum | reverse complement strand
TTATTTTTTAATAACTTAAACTCTGATAAGAATGGGAAATGGTAGACCTTATTTTTTTAAAAAAATAGAAAAAAGGCAAACCGGTCTTCCTATCACGATAGGAAGAAGAATATATTTAAAAAAAAAAAAAAAAAAAAAAATTTCGGTAGGTATAATATGGTCAAGGTTCCTGGAATCCTTTCTTTTACAACTAGTTGGCCTTGAAATGTGAAAGGCTGGAACAAGAAACCAGTTACTGAATATATATATATATATATATATATATATATATATATATATATATATATATATATATATATATATATATATATATATATATATATATATATATATATATATATATATATATATATATATATATATATATATATATATATATATATAACGTGGATGGGATACTGGGAATGATTTTTAACAAGCGAAACCCGGCGCGCGCGAACGGCGGTCTGTCTGTCTGTCCACCGAGAATTAACAAGATTCAATTAATTAATTAATTAATTAATTAATTAATTAAAAATATTCACACGATCGAAAAAAAAAAATTCATTCACGCGTTCCTAACAACACGGAAACGTTGGTAACCTTTGACCTTCAGTCAATCAAACCGAAAATAAAACCGGATGCGTTTTTTAAACCGCACGCGGCAAACTTGCAATAGTTTACCCGCTCAACTACTTATATATATTAATATAATTAATATATATATATATATATATATATATATATATATATATATATATATATATATATATATATATATATATATATATATATATATATATATATATATATATATATATATATATATATATATATATATATATATATATATATATATATATATATATATATATATATATATATATAATATATGAAGTCTTGTTAGGAAGAACCAATATTTACAGAGACTTTTATATTAACATGTTTATTAGAACAATAAAAATATTTTTTTTTTTTTATTTTTTTTTTTATTACTCTGATGAAATAGAGTATAGAAGTGTATTTAAAGGGACAGAATCAATATTCTTAAAGAAAAATAAAACGGATGTTTTTAAATGGTCATTAGGATAGCATGGGTTAAAAAAACGGATTTTAACTTTGATAAGCCAACCTATATATATTCCGTTTTACCTTCAAATGGTTAGTCATACCATTTCCTTCATTCAAGGTCATATGCGATTTCATTATTTTTTTCATTTAAAAGCAGTTCGTTAACCCTCGAAGTGTTCTTCAGAAATTAATGCAAAATGGACGACACAGATTTAAGAAAATATTTATTAAAACGCAATCTCTATAAAAAGGTGTTTAACACTATTAAAGAACACTTTGAAAAACATGAAGATATCTCCCGATTTGATGAAGAAGATGATGACCAATGGCAGACTATCGACAATTCAAACTTTATAATATTCTTTCACGATAAAGTCGTAACAAATATATTAATAATACTATGGAATTGCTGCCAAAATATCGAAGCGGTTTTTCCTCAAGACTTGACCCTCTACGTGGACAAAGAGATGTGTTCTAATTGTTACAACCTTCTTAACGAGATGTAAAATGACCTCCAAACTCCTTCGAATTCCTCAAGTGATACTTCAATCATGTGATAAAATATTTCTTTTTAATATATAAAAATAATTATTGTTAAATTTATGCTGGATATTAATTAAACTAAAAATTAATTTAGTTTTTGTAAATAATTTCACTTAAATGATATTAAAATGCAAAATTAAGAAATTATTATTATTATTATTATTATTATTATTATTATTATTATTATTATTATTATTATTATTATTATTATTATTATTATTATTATTATTATTATATATTATTAATTATTATTATTATTATTAACTTATTATATTATTATGTTTTATTATTATTATTATTATTATTATTATTATTATTATTATTATTATTATTATTATTATTATTATTATTATTATTATTATTATTATTATTATTATTATTATTATTATTATGATCATTATTATTATTGTATTTGTAAATATTATTGTAATTCCCATTATTTTTATTAATGCTATTTTAATTATGGTACTTTGAATAGCATTATCATTTTCATTCTTTTCTTTACATTTATTGTACTGTACATTATTATTATTATTATTATTATTATTATTATTATTATTATTATTATTATTATTATTATTATTATTATTATTATTATTATTATTATTATTATTATTATTATATTATTATTATTATTATTATTTTCATTATTTCATTATATTTATTGTACTTTACTTATTATTATTATTATTATTATTATTATTATTATTATTATTATTATTATTATTATTATTATTATTATTATTATTATTATTATTATTATTATTATTATTATTATTATTATTATTATTATTATTATTTATTATTATTATTATTATTATTATTATTATTATTATTATTATTATTATTATTATTATTATTATTCTTGTTATTATTATTTTTATTACTATTCTTATTATTTATAGTTTTTGTTTTTATTACTATTGTTAATATTGTTATTATTCACTTCCTCATAATTATTTCCTATTATTATTATTATTTATTATTTTCCTTATAATCATGATTAATTTTATTAGCCATTAATATTATTATTATTATTTTCATTATTATTATTATTATTATTATTATTATTATTATTATTATTATTATTATTATTATTATTATTATTATTATTATTATTATTATTATTATTATTATTTATTATAATTATTATTTAAATTAAATTATTTTATTATTTTTTTTTATAATTATTTAATTTAAATTAATAAAAAAAAAAAATTAAAAAAAATTATTATTATTATTATTATTATTATTATTATTATTATTATTATTATTATTATTATTATTATTATTATTATTATTATTATTATTACCATTACTGTAAACATTATTTGCTTGTTCTTATTATTATTTTTATTATTATTAAAATTTTTACTATTACTATTTTTGTTATTATCATTATTATTTTTATTACTGATTAATATTTTTATTATTGCTATTTTTTTTATCATTATTATTATAAATATTATTATTTAAAATGTTAGTTTAAAGTGTTACAATCAATGTGTGTATGTGTGCATGTGTGTTTGTGTGTGTGAATGTGTGAATTTAAATATATGGTGTTTACAGGAACAGTTAAAACCTTTATCCCACTGATTAATTAATAAAGGGAATGGGTGGGTATTTTAGTGCACTACAATGAATGTCCCAAATAAAAGAATAAAACTAATCTCTTTAAATAAGTTCATTTGGTTATCATGGACAGTTGAAACTGATTTTAGATATGATAAGGTGGGGTAGGTGTAGTTCGCTTTACCTTCTAGAGACTAGTCTTGTCGCTTCTTTCATTCAAAGATAACCTTTAACTTCATCGGTTCTATTTTAACATTAACATACTCAAAGAAAATCATTGATGATGGGTAATTTGGATTTGAGAAGAAAAGTCTTACTACACTGTCATTTTGATCGCATATCCGAAGCTATAGACAGGTTTCTTGATGAACCTGAAAATAGTGATCGATTTAGCCAGGATATTAACTGGCAGATTGTACCAACTAAAAATTTCAAAGTTTTCTGCCAGGATGCTTTCTTTTCAAATACGTTAGTTCTACTATGGGATTGTTGCCATGGCTTGGAAGTAATGTTCCCTCAAGACCTGTACCTCGTCTCGAACAAAGACATGTGTTCTAAGTGCGAGAAGCTTTTAAATGATATATTTGTTGAAATTCAAACTAAAAATTGAATCTTCACGTGACTTTCAAACCCCCCCCCCAAAAAAAAAAAAAAAATATTACTCAAAAAAAGAAAAATAGAAAAGAAAAAGAAATATATATATATATATATATATATATATATATATATATATATATATATATATATATATATATATATATATATATATATATATATATATATATATATATATATTATATATATATATATATATATATATATATATATATGTATGTATAAAATATTAAAATAGAAATTTCTGCTATCCTATTTAGGATATTTGTAAGTTAATTAAATTAGTTCAATTTTTTGTAATAAATTTTTTAATTTTTACAATTATTAATAAGAAGGCAAAACTTGAATTTATATTAACGCTGTATCTTTATATTATTATTATTATTATTATTATTATTATTATTAATTATTATTATATTATTATTATTATTATTATTATTTTATTATTATTATTATTATTATAATAATTATTATTAGTTTGCTTAAATTTAATGAAATATTTAATAACAATAATAATATATAATAATATTATTATTATTATTATTATTATTATTATTATTATTATTATTATTATTATTATTATTATTATTATTATTATTATTATTATTATTATTATTATTATTATTATTATTTTATTTTATTTTATTATTATATTTTTTTTTTTTTATTTATATTATTATTAATTATTATTTATTTATTAATATTATTATTATATTATTATTATTATTATTATTATTATTATTATTATTAATTATTTTATTCTTATATTATTATTACCATTATTTTTTTCATCATAATTATATGATTACTATGTTTTTTCATTATTATTATATATTATATTATTATTATTATTATTATTATTATTATTATTATTATTATTGATTATTATTATTATTTTATTATTTTATTTTTTAATTTAAATAAAAAAAACTTATTATAATTACCAGTGTAAGTTGAAATATTTTTTTTTGTGAAAATTAATTTTAATTGAACATTTTTTTCCGTTTCAATTAAAAAATTTAAATGTGTTAATTTTAAATATAATTACCCAATTTACTCTCAGTACCATACACATACATACACACGCATTTATATTATATATATATATATATATATATATATATATATATATATATATATATATATATATATATATATATATATATATATATATATATATATATATCTATATATATATATATATATATATATATATATAT
>SEYY01018644.1:82500-110000 GCA_009176605.1 Armadillidium nasatum | reverse complement strand
TGGATATACGACTTGAATAGTCATAGCGATTTGAATAAGGTTAATTAAAAAGTCAGGTAATGAAAACAATTTTTCTTTTCAACCTATTTCCATATTCATTATTATTTACCTTGACTTGAAGAATTTTTTTGAAGAGTGATTTTTGTCAAATGTGGGAAATGAAGATAAATTTTTTCCACTTAACTGATTTTAATTTTGGAAAAAAAAAATGGAAAATACTGAGAGATCTTAATTTTGGTCTTTGCCTCATCAAAATCGGATTAAAATTTAAAATTAAGTTGATGATCTCTGAATGGTAAGCTTTCTTTCTTTAGAATCAACAAATTCAAAACTGACTGAAATACAAATTTCTCGGTAATTAATTTTTCCAATTACGGAACTAAATTATTTTATTAATCTTTTGAACTCTAGTATCGGGCTTGAGCCAGAGTTAGGAGTTCAAAAAAGACCGGATTCTAGGTGGTTAAATTTTATCCGAGTTCATTTCACTGGTTTTTGCTCACCAATACAGTTCCTTGGTCCAGCACTGAACGGCACGTAAGCGTATGGATTTCTGCTCACAGAATTTTCTGGAAAGAACCTCTCAGGAATAAAAGCATCTGGATCGGAGAACACATCTGGGTCTCTGTGAAGAGTATATGTAAGAATCCATACATTTGTTCCAGCAGGGACAACATAATCACCTGGAAGAATACAAAACAAAACGAAGGGGGAAAAATTTTACGTTTAGATTAAAGTAAAAGTTCATTAATGCAAACCGGTACATAAAGAAATCGGTATACTATGAATTAAAACTAAAAATAACAAAAGCTATATATTAAATTTAAAATATTAATTAAAACGAAAGCAAAAATAATGATGGAAGTAAAGGGTACATTTAGAAATGAAGTATTACCTGCTTGTAAAAATTAATTTATTATTATTAATGTTTTAATTAAGTATTTGATATTTTATGTTCTGCTAATTTTTTATTTTTTATATCTCCTCTGGAGGAGAGCAAGGGTCAGAGGCTTGCAGGACTCCCCAAAGGTGGAAAAAATCAAGTTCGAGGACGAAATTAAGTAACTATTTCCGATACATGTCGCTTGAAAGTATGCAAGTCAGGGGAAGCTGTTTAAATTGAAAAAAAAGTAGTGCTCAAAACTTTATAAGTGGAGTACATGAAAGAATGATTATATTGGTTACGTCTGGTGATAGAGAGCGGGGAGAAGAAGAAAGGATGAAACTGTGTGAAAAGCATATCGCACGAGACTTCTTAATAAGAAGTATGCCACTCTAAAGTTGAGTGACTGTTGCAATAGTATAATGAGAATGACGCAAAATTTGAGAGATTTAATGAGAGCCTATGAGGCTGTAAGAGAAAAAAAAACTATACTCCAATATTTCAAGAAGAGTTGTGCGAGTAAAATCACCCCAGATCAATTTATTCTGCATGCTTTATGCAGAATAAATTGATACATCTATAAAGAGCGAGCGATTAGGATATTGTGAAAGCTTTTTGAAGATTCCACTGAACACCTAAAATATTTGAAAACTTTTTTATCAAGAACAATAATGTGATTCTTCCCAGAAAGACCATGTGAAAACTAAAAACTAAGGATATACGAAATTTTGAGTTGTGTTTTCAAAAGAATTTATAGTTTAATCGAAGATTATATTGAAAAGAAAGAAGATAAAGAAACTGAGTTACTGAGGCATTGAAAACAATCATGTTTTCTCTCCTGTAATTAAAATTTGAAAAAGAATAAATTAGTTGCTCAAAAGTCACTATCCTAGCATCTGTTATTTTCAATTGCCAGGATTTTTTTTTTTAATGAAAGGGTTTTGAAATGTAGAGTCGTAGGCATAAGAGTAGGAATGTGATGAAGCTACGGAGAGAAAGTGACTCAGGAAAAGTAGAAAGTTCTGTGGAACAAAGATATTAAAATACTTATAGAACGGCAGGAAAGAAGATTAGAGCACCAAAAATGGAATTTTAGAAATAAAAGCATTATGTCAGATTCAAAAGAAAGCTTTCAATATGTCCAGCTTTACTTCGAAGATTCACAGAAATGCTGAAGAGAAAAGGACCAAAAGTCAGAAAAAAGGGAAATATTCAAATTAGAGTCCTCACTACGATGATCATATTAGAGAACAGAGATAAAGTAAGATTTAAAATGTTTCCAAATTTTTCTGTTAAGGAAAAAGTACTATGGCTTGAAAAGTGGAACGATACATAAATGAGAAAAAGACAGCATAATGGGCTTTTATATTCGGTACAAGTTGAATGAATCACGCTTCAAGCAAAATGGAAAGATTGAAGCTGATAGGCGTAGACGAAACAGTTTTTCAAATCACAGGTTTTCAGAAAAACAGGTGGCATACAGTCATGTCTGTATGCCCTCTCAGTTTAAAATTCAGGGGAAGCAGAAATTGCATCCATAGAACAAATTACGATACTAAGTTTAAATAAGTTGGAGAGAGGTAAGATAATGAAGAATAGCTCTGTAATTAAAGGGAAAGATATGAGAGTACTACTTATCTTCAGCAGAAAGTAAGACATCAGTGGTGCCGTCGGTAGAAGAAGAGTAAGGAAAGAAAAAAAGGAAAATTGGATTTTGCTTTTTCTTCGCAAATTGACAGAAAATCGAGAGGAAGAAATTATATACTGACGTTAAAACAGAACTGTATATGTCGAGGTAGTTTGAATCAAGGGTGAAAAGTAAGCAAATATTGAAATAAATACTTTTGAATTTGGGAATTAGGAAAAGAATAAAGGTTCAAGGATATTTGAAAGGGGGTTCTTCCTTTAAATTATTATATTAAAAAAACATATAATTTATTATTATTTGATTTTTCTTTCGATTTTAATACCTATTTCTGTATCTTCCTTGAGTTCCCGTCCAAACATTGGAACGGATGGGAAC
Source organism: Armadillidium nasatum (assembly GCA_009176605.1). NCBI lineage: Eukaryota > Metazoa > Arthropoda > Malacostraca > Isopoda > Armadillidiidae > Armadillidium > Armadillidium nasatum. The sequence goes on along the minus strand of SEYY01018644.1, from coordinate 107,094 downwards.
AGTCTCAAGGCTTCTTTAATGCAACACTCCAAATACTTCATTTCTCGAATGTCTGAAGAAGTCACATCTCTGTCGCTCTTCCCAAAAATTGATTCAATCTCTTCATATGCTTTATCCTAGGATAGAAACACACTTGAATATTAAACTCTTCAAACCTATACTCTGCAGTACTTTTTCACCTATATAGTAATCTAGTAGCAGTTGTCATATTTCAGATAATTCTAAGCAATGAAGCAAAGCAGATGTAGTTTCGAAATAGGAATGCATCTATAAACTATCATGTAATACTTTAAATATGAACTACAAAGTAAAATAATAATTAATAAAGAATAAAAATCAAATAAATAACTTTTTTCTACCTGTATTTCTGGATATTGGCCGAATAAGTATAAAGTCCAGTTGAGAGCTGCTGCAGTAGTGTCATGCCCCTCAAACATAAATGTATCTACTTCTTCTCTAATGTCTTCGTCAGATAAAGCTTCGTGTTCTTCTGCATATTCTAAAAGCATGTCAAGGAAAGCCAGTCTCTTCTTCTTTCCTGAATTTGGAAAAATTCAGGATACCACAATTAAAATTTCAAATAATAATAATAATAATAATAATAATAATAATAATAATAATAATAATAATAATAATAATAATAATAATAATAATAATAATAATAATAACAATAATAATTAAAATTTTGCAAGATTTTTCTTGGTTCCTAAATATATTACTCGTGTTGAAAGATTTTTCATTTAGATAAATTTTGTGTGAGCTGAATAAAATTTTTCACACCGATTCCAAAACTTCATTCAGATTTTTTCTAGCACGTATAGTTTTAAAAATGAAGGCTTATATGTAACTACACAAATTTAACCATTTTAAATAGTCAACATACTAATATTTCAATCATCATTGTGTTTATGTTATCGTTATGTATCATACATCTTTTTTATTTCAGTTATCATAACTTTATATTCTATGTATTTCAGGTGTGAACTTTTATATCTGTCAACACTGTGCTTCTGGAAGCAACGAAGTGCTTGTCCTCATTTGTGTCAAGAATTTTTTATTTCAAGAAGGTGTACATTTTTATTTTGAATGAATCGTTTCCTCAGTTGCCTCGACGTTATGTTGCGTATGTTTCCAATTCACAAAAAAAAAAAAAAAAAAAAAAAAAAAAAAAAAAAAAAAAAAAAAAAAAAAAAAAAAAAAAACGGGACCCTTATCAAATGTAATCTGGTTGTTCAAAGAGGCTATGTGACCTACTTGGCTAAAAGAAAGCTTCATTGCCATTTGTTATACCTTTGATATTTAAAAGAGCTAAGAGATCATCACCAAGACCACTATTTTTGTAGTATGAACTTTTTGAAATATTTTACCAAGAACGAACCTCAAATTAAATATCAAAACTTGAATTCGTCAAGAAGACCAGTAAAACATCATGAATACATTGATCATTTCAATTCCACCATATGATAAAGTAGATTTAATCATAAGTAACATAGAAAGTGATAAAGGTGCAACTGGCGTATTCTTTTGATGGTAGAAATTATTTAGGCCTATAAAGTTAATCCAAGAGTACTTGAAAGATCTTGTTAGAAAGTTACTACTGTCTAAAGAGAAAGCAGAGCTTATTTCCTCAAAACTAAAGGAGAACAATTTATTTTTGAGTCAAGTTAGTTACTACCCAAGAAGGAATTTTGAAATTAAGGCATTTTTATAGCAGATGGTCGTCTCTGTTACTGCCATAACATATCGATGGACAATTTGCATTAATGTTTCAGACGGATGTGTGATTTGACTGGAACCTCTTTTTTTTGATTCGTCGATGAGAAACCTAAAAGCAGTTCTTTTGAGTAATATTAATATAATTAAATCCGTCCACATTGTCTATTCCGTTTATCTAAAGTATGTAAATATGACAATATGGTGACTCTGCTTGAGGCAATTAAATGAACAGCATAAATGGAATGGCGAACAAAATGTTATAAAATCATTTACGGGTATGCAGTCTGGATGCACAAAGTTTCCTGTCTTTTTACTTATGAGAAAATCGCTCCATTATAAAATGTTACACTAAAAGTGACTGGTTACTTAGGTAAACAAATATTCCAGGGTTAAGGAGTATCCAGTCTGTTCCTTTAGTTGATCTCAAAAAGATCTTTCTGGCACTTCATCACATTAAACTTAATTTAATTAAATTTTGCTAAAGCAATTGCTAATGTCAATTCTGAAGGATTCTAATTCTTTTCGAAAAAATTTCCGGAGACAGCTGCAAGAAAACTGAATAAAGGAATATTTATTGGGTCACAAATGTGGCAGATTTGGCCGTCAAATCGATATGTTAAAACTTCCTTGCAAACAACAAATCATAATGTATAAGGATGAAGTCAAGAACCTCCTTTTTGCCTTCAAAGAAACCCAGCGCCGAATGCTATTAAAGATTCCCTTTCTTCACTCCTACTTGGAATTCTTTTCTGAAAGCATTGATAAATGCAGGAGAACAAGAGTAATGCTTTTATAAAGATATTCAGATGATGGAGAAGCGCTACGTAGTGTTTTGGAATGGAAGTATGATGATGGATCATTGTAATATACCCTACTGTGAAAATAATAGCCAATTTTACAAAAGGAAATCCCACTAATAATATCTTTAATAAAATAATGTATATATTCTTAATTTATACATAAATTGAAGAAAGTATATGATGTGTTTATTATTCACTATTCCTAATTGTGATTTATTCATCATTATATTTTTTTTAAATCAGAAACTTAACGATATGAAAACCATCGTATCTCTGAAACTATAAGTTCAAGAAGAAACATTTAACAAGACGTTGAATTACAGCATAAAATGCGTTTAAAGAAGATAAATTTTAAATGGTTACAAAAAAATAATAAATAAAAGTTTAAAGTTAGTAGGTAACATACGAAAATAAATAAACATTAAGTGAGAATTTCAATGTGTAATAATAAGCAATTAAATAAAAAAGAAGACATTACGGTAAACATTTAACCAATATATATATATATATATATATATATATATATATATATATATATATATATATATATATATATATATATATATATATATATATATATATATATATATATATATATATATATGTTTAGAACCACTAACTCAACTCGTTCAACTCGTGGTTTAAAACGATATTCTGGCGGGACTCGAATTCTGAACTCTTAGATCATAAGCAAATGTGTTACCTACTGCGCCATGACGGTACAAAAATGAGATCACGCTGAGAAGTCTCATGAAATACTATCATGCTAAACTCCCAACAGACCCCACCTCATCGTCTGCGAGAAAGAAGGATAGAACCAGCCTCATTGTCTCCGTGTCATGGTGCGGTTAAGTGGGGTCTCATTTTTGTACTGTCTTGGCGCAGGGGATAAGCCTTTGCTTACGATCCAAGAGGCCAGGGTTCGAATCCGGCGGTATAGCAGACTTTAAGAGTTGCAATATATATATATATATATATATATATATATATATATATATATATATATATATATATATATATATATATATATATATATATATATACACCTAAACTTCAAATCTGTCATCTGTTTTCTTTGTATTTTTCAAGAGTTTCAGTTCCTTCCTTCTTTCTTTTATTGTTTCGTAAGAAAACCCGTGAAGGATTTTCAGACATTCCTTTTCTTTCTTTTCGTAGCCAAGCAACTTGTAAATCAAACCAATTTGCAACCATGGCCGAGTTTGTTTCTCAACGACGTGTGAACACATACTGATATATATATATATATATATATATATATATATATATATATATATATATATATATATATATATATATATATATATATATATATATATATATATATATATATATATATATATATATATATATATATATATATATATATATATATATATATATATATATATATATATATATATATATATATATATATTATATATATATATATATATATTATATCGCGGCATTTGCTGTATCCCCGGACCAGAAAAGACGTTACGTATATTGTATATTCCGAGGAAAACAGATTTTACATAAAACGAACTTTCCCACAAGCAATGGAGGTTAAAAAACACTTGAAGTAGGCCTCCCTATTTGAGATCCTGGCAAAGGCTGTTTTGTGACTTGAAAGTACTTGAAAAAAGTCAAGTATTTGGTAGAGGGTTCAAAAAATATTGTATTTCTTAAACTTAAAATCTGACAAGAAGCTACGATTTATGTTTGTTTGAACCCTCAAAGAGCCTTCGAAAAAGGTTTCAATCGTTTTACTATTTTTATGATAAAGGGGAGGGAAGAAGATATTGTTTGCTCCGGTGAGAAGGACCAATGTCCTTTCGGAGTGTATTCCAAGGAATTCCAAGGGAGGGCCGTGGCATGTAGGCTTTGCCAAGGCAGTGGTGGATTTTCTAACCAACCTTCCAGTTTTTTTCTTGGCTCCATAAATCTTTGCATGGAGATAGAATGATGATAAATGTGGCTATTCTTCCTCTTTTTTTTATCTGTAATGGGAGGATAGGAAATGTAACGCGGAAAAGGCTATCGAAATATATATATATATATATATATATATATATATATATATATATATATATATATATATATATATATATATATATATATATATATATATATATATATATGTATGTATATATATAATATATATATAAAAAAAAAATATATATATATATATATATATATATATATATATATATATATATATATATATATATATATATATATATATATATATATATATATATATATATATATATATATATATATATATATATATATATATATATATATATATATATAAGGTCTCACAAAGATGTTATAATTTCAAATAGTGCATTAAAATCGAAATACTGAACCATGCGAGATTAAAACTTGATTGGCAACTTCTTCAAAAGTGATTCGGCGATCTTATTCAAATAGATTCTGTACGAACTTGATTTTTTTTCGATTTTTTTTTACTGTGGAAGGTTGGCCTTCAAGTGAGTCATCTTCAAGTTGCTCTCTGCCTTTCTTAATAAATACGTTAACTGCTTCATTATCTCCCAAGAAGTCACGCCTTTTCAAAAAAAAATTTCATCCGATTCTCCTGCAAATTTCGATATAGATAACTTTTTCCCGACGAAAAAACTCCATTCCTAACTTTTATACGAGTGAGTTAAAGTTTAGAAGTTATTTCGGAAATTTTAGGTATGTTCATATCTACGGTGAGGCCACATAAAATTTTTTTGTTCTTTTTTTTTTGTTCTGAAATTTGGAGAATGTGTTCATAAATCTATTGGCTACAAAATAATCTAATAGACTTTTGCTTCCAGAAATACACAAAAAATGTTATTAGCTAAATACTGACCAACTATCGAAAGTCAAAAATTAAAAAAAAAAAAAAATCCTACTTTTTGTAAAAAAGATTATTTAAAAAAAACTACAATAACTAAATTTCTTATTTTTAGTGGGTTTATAGAAAAGTGATGGGGCTACAAATTTTTCTCTATATGTTATTCGATCTGATTCGTTTGTTCAGAGATATAGCCCTTCAAATAAGGTCCATTTTTGTGCCATTTTTGTGCAAATAGCATTTAATAATATTCTAAACAAAAGTTGTAAACCTATCCATCGTCTAAACAATATCCAAAAATTAAAAAACTTTGTAGGAGGTATTTTTTTTTTTTTTTTTTGTAAAAAAAAAAAAATTTGAGTGCCTAAACTTTTTTCCTAGACGTGATATCAAAAATCGCTTTAAAGAAAATCTAGAAATTGGAGCTAAGATTGTTCAGTTAAATTTTCAGCTCATGTGGACCAGTAGTTTGACCCTGCTATTCACTTTTTTTGCACTTTTGAACTCAAATAACTTCTAAACAGTTAATCACTCGTAAAAACATTAGAAATGGACAATTCTCGTCGGGAAAAAAGCTACCTATACTGAAATTTTCAGCTCAATCGGCCAAAAAATTAAGTTTTTAAAAAATTGGACCATCCCGTTATATGGCATTCAACGTGTTAACTGAGTATCTTAGCTTGAGAAAGCTTACAGATCGCAGAGTTCCGCGAAGACCAACTGACTCAAAGGGCTGGTCTTTCTTTAGCAATTTTAACTGTAATTGAAGCAAATGAAGACAATTTTTTTGAGCGCTATGTTACTGGGGATGAAACGTTGATCTACCAGTTTGACCCAGAGAACAAAATTCAATTGAAAGAGTAGCATCCGAAAGGAACAGCTGAACCTGTGAAATTCGAGGCAAAGCAGGGTTGGTGATTTTTTTGATTTTTTTAAAAAATAAAACTGTTTTTTTTTTTTTATTTTTTATTTTGTCATATTTTTTGATACATAATGGTATAACAGATATATTAGTTCCTTCTTACTGTGTTAAAAAACTTTAAAGTAGTTTATATATTAGAAATATAACTTCCTTAATATTTGGTTCAAGATTTCATATAGGGTAATACAAGAATCTGATCTTCATTAATATAATTTATCCAATATAGAACTGTTAGAGTTTAGAATTCCTAATATATATTCAATCAAATCTTCAACAAAATTTTATTGAGCTTTAATCTAATGCAATTTGAGGTTATAGACAAAAGAGAAAACAGAAAAGACAATTCCTTTTAATTTTCAACCATTTAAATTTTTATACAACATTATAAGAAAACAATATTCCTCTATATAAATTATAAAAGAAAGAAAATTTAAGCACTTTTGATGCATAATCATTAATCCATAAATTAAATACATAACTTGCATATATATATATATATATATATATATATATATATATATATATATATATATATATATATATATATATAATATATATATATATATATATATATATATATATATATATTATATATATATATATATATATATATATATATATATATATATATATATATATATATATATATATATATATATATATATATATATATATATATATATATATAATTTTGCAAGTTATGTATTTAATTTATGGATTAATGATTATGCATCAAAAGTGCTTAAATTTTCTTTCTTTTATAATTTATATAGAGGAATATTGTTTTCTTATAATGTTGTATAAAAATTTAAATGGTTGAAAATTAAAAGGAATTGTCTTTTCTGTTTTCTCTTTTGTCTATAACCTCAAATTGCATTAGATTAAAGCTCAATAAAATTTTGTTGAAGATTTGATTGAATATATATTAGGAATTCTAAACTCTAACAGTTCTATATTGGATAAATTATATTAATGAAGATCAGATTCTTGTATTACCCTATATGAAATCTTGAACCAAATATTAAGGAAGTTATATTTCTAATATATAAACTACTTTAAAGTTTTTTAACACAGTAGGAAGGAACTAATATATCTGTTATATCATTATGTATCAAAAAATATGACAAAATAAAAAAACAAAACAAAAAAAAAACAGTTTTATTAGTTTTTAAAAAAATCAAAAAAATCAAAAAAAATCAAAAAAATCATGATTTTTTCATAAAAAAAATCAATTGATTAAATCAACTGATTAAATCAATTTGATTTAATCAGTGCCAACTCTGAGGCAAAGTGGTCCGTTACAAAGGTTATGGCCACAATTTCTTAGGATTTAAAAGCAATTATCCTAATAGTTTTTAGAAGGACAGAAAACTGTTATCGCCAGATATTAGGAAGGTTCTTTACGAAAGCTCAAGGCAGTACTGGCCAAAAAACGTCGAGGCAAGCTGAACAGCCATATTTTATTTCACTTTGACAATGTTCCAGCACATTCTACAAAGACTGTCAGGGCTCTTCTGTTCGAATCTCGATGGAAAACTCCTTCACACCTTCCTTATAGTCTTGATTTAGCTCAATAGGACTTTTTATGTTCCCAAAACTAAAAGACCACCTGAAAGGCATTCGATTCAAGTTGTTAGACGAAGAAAAAAAGCAGGTTATTTCCTGATGTCAAAGACACCTCCAATTTTACGAAGAAGGAATCTAGCAATGGGAAACATAGATTGCAAAAGTATTGACTCTAATGAAGCTTATATGGAAAAATAACTTTGTTATATAACTTTGTTATTTGAATAAATAAATTTTATTACCTTTGTCTGAGAACTTTATGACTCAATTATATATAATATATATATATATATATATATATATATATATATATATATATATATATATATATATATATATATATATATATATATATATATATATATATATATATATATATATATTGATAATAAAATAATGAGAATAGTATTACATACTCATAAATTGCTCTGACGTAATCTGAATTAGAGTTGTCTTGAGCGTTTATACTTCTTCCCATTGCCGATTCTGTTTATATATATAATATATATATATATATATATATATATATATATATATATATATATATATATATATATATATATATATATATATATATATATATATATATATATATATATATATATATATATATATATATATATATATATATATATATATATATATATATATATATATATATATATATATATATATATATATATATATATATATATATATATATATATATATATATATATATATATATATATATATATATATATATATATATATATATATATATATATATATATATCATTTAGAGTTTTCAATGTATTAAAAATGCTTACCAAGGATAATATCCAAAGTGCAAAGTGTAAGGTATGAGAAAATGTTGAATGGCTTCCCTCCACATTTTGCTTCAAGGTTTTTAACGAGTTTTTGACTTTGGCGATTGAAAATGTCCACAAAATCTTCCAAAATCTTGAAATGGAAAGCAGGGGTGAGCATCTTCCTCCGTTTATGCCATTTTGCTCCTAAAATGGTATGAAATTTTGATTATTATAATAGATGGGTAGTTAATGCATTGAAATAACGTATTAAAGATTTCAAAGCAAAATAAAACTTTAAATAAGCGAATTTTAGTTTAATTTATTAGTTTATAACTGGAGTGTCGCATTTTCTGAGGGAGTTGTGAAGTGTTTTGTAGTAGGGATTATTGAAATTTCGATTTTCGTCTTAATTTGATGGAAAAGTTCAATATATATATATATATATATAATATATATATATATATATATATATATATATATTATATATATATATATATATATATATATATATATATATATATATATATATATATATATATATATATATATATATATATATATATATATATATATATATATATATATATATATATATATATATATATATATATATATATATATATATATATATATATATTTTTCTTCTGGTGGGCAAAGGCCAGAGGCCTGCTAAAATTTCCACCAGATTTTGTTCAATACAGGAACCTAGTCGCTAAACGCTGACATATCTCGATATACGGCGCTTTAAAAGGCAATTAAAAAGAACTTGGAAAAACAGATAAAAGGAGTGTGTTCCAGACTTTACCAGTAGAGCACATGTAAGATTGAGGATACAGTTTAAGTCCGGGTTCAAAGAGTTGAACAGAGAAGATGAGACTGTGCCCACAAACCCTTCTCAGTAGAAGAGGAATGCGTCTTGAGAGTTCAGAAGAGCAATGTTCATTTTAATAATGATATCATAGAGAGAGAGTGACGCAACAATTCGATGGGCAGAAAGAGGCTGTAAAGAATTAGTAAAATCTGAAGAATTGATAAAACGAAAAGCCCTAGGGTCCTTTTCAAGGAGAGTTGTATGAATGGAAACACCCAAGATGTGTGAGGCGTACTCCATACATAGACGAAGAACACCCCTATAAAGAGAAATCAACTGGGATGGCGTGAATAAATTCTGAAGGCACCTCAGAACACCCAACCCCTTAGAAGCTTGTTTAGGAAGAAAAGTAATGTGATCTTTCAAAGAAAGGTCACGAGAGAGTAAAACATCGAGAATATTATAGACAGATGTAAGTTTGAGTTGTGTGTTTTCGAAGATGTCAAAGTTATGTGAAAGGTTGTGTCGAGTAGGGAGATGGAGAAATTAAGTATTTGAAGCATTGAAAGCAACTATGCTTTCTCTGCCCCAATTTGAAATATGAAAAAAGTTGAGAGGTTAGTTGGTCCAAGGCCACCATTCTAGAGTCAATTAATAACTGTTGTGAGGGGCAGGCGTCTTTCAAAGTAAAAAGAGTAATGAAAGATGGAGTCTTTAACATAAGAATGGATAGGTGATGAAGTATTAAAAAAAAGTTTATTAATGAAAAGTAGGAAAATTGTTGGGGATAGGACATATCCTTGAAGATCTCCTTTATAAATAGATTTAAAGGTTGAATGGTAACCGTCTCCAATAGCAGCTATAGAACGACCGGAAAGGAAATTAGAGAGAAGGAAAGATTCTGAAAAAAGAAAGTTTAGAAATCAAAGCTTTGTGCCGGATTCTATCGAAGGCTTTCGATATGTTCAGCGTGACAGTAAAAGATTCACCGAAATGCCGAAGAGCAAAGGACCAAGAGTCAGAGAGAAAGAAGAATACTTGAAGAGCGTTTCTTACGAAAGCCATACTGACGATCAGAGATAAGATTAGAAGAATTGAGATGTTTCCAAATCTTCCTGTTAAGGATAGGTTCGAAAACTTTAGAAAAATCGGAGGTTAAAAAAAGGGGATGATAGTTGGAGGGTTGAGAGAGATCCCCCTATTTCGGCTGAGGCTGAATAAGCTCACCTTTCCAACAAAAAGGGAAGATTGAATTAGAAATACAGTGGCTAAATAGTTTAACAAGGCAGGGTGCAAACTCAGAAGCACACGTTTTGAGAACCACAGGAGGGATGCCATCAAGACTGTACGTCTTCTAGTGTTAAGAATTTATTTTAAAAGAAATTACAATTTCAGGCAAAAATGAGTTGGATGGGGCTGAAGGGGAAGAAATAACTCCGGAATCGTCTAAAGTTGAATGAGAGGCAAAAAGTCTGAGCGATGAGCTCAGTTTTAGAAGGGGGCATAAGGGTAGTTATGGCTTTAGAAGATACTAGACGAGGGAAAGAGGAAGAAGCAAAATTAGTTGACATTTTATTGCAAAATGTCAGAAAGGGCGTTAAAAAGATTAACCAGAAAGATATTGCGTTTTCTATGGTAAAAAGAGTTTTAGCTGCTGTGGACATTAGATTTTGCACGATTCCGGGATGAAATATGAGTTGCGTGAGTTTCTTTAGTTTGAAGACGACGGTAATCCGTATTGGCAGCACCCCAGCGTCGAATGACACGAGAACAAATAGAGTTTAACTAAGGTTTGTAAGGCTTAGTAGAAGGAAAAGAATATGAATGTACGCCTCCATGCCGGAGAGAATCACCTCGTTAATGCACTCCGAAGGTTCCCTCCCACGGAAGCATTAATACCACTGGAAATCAAAGAAGTACGAAAGCAAGTTCAACCTGCTTGCGGCACCAAAATCAAACAAACGTTTCCTCGCACTAAAGGGGGATCTTTTTTGCGGAAGACTTGAAAATATAGAAGAGGATACAGATAAAAGAAGGTGATCGGAGGAACCCAGAGGTGACTAGTGTTTGGCAGTAGAAGGAAAAGAATTAGAAGTTTGAAAAATTTCTAGAATGTTGAGATCTTCTCCAAGAAGATCAGAGATACGAGTAGGGAGCTGCACCAACTGCTCAAGGTCGTTTTTGGATAGAGAAATGGAAGGTACATTTACCCGCTGTGTCGTGAGAGCTAGAAGAAAGCCATTGGCGGTGGTGAACATTGAAATCATCTAATTTGATGATTTCCGAGAAAGGATAAGATGAATTTTGGATAGTCAATAGAATTGAGATAAATAAATAGAACAAATGAATTTAGTTGTAGAATAGCAAGAGATACTGATTCCCAGGTTGGAAAATTCGCTAGATTCCTAATTAGAGACACGAGAACAAACAAATCGCTGCGCACGTATGCACAACAACCACATCTGGCTGAAACGCTGTCAGAACGCTGAACCACCTAAGTTACGATCAAGAACAAAAAGTGAGGTCAAGAAGAAGAGAGATGATTTTCAACAAAGTGGAAATTGGATTGAAGACCGCGAACGTTGCAGAGATTAATGAAAAAATAGACCGTGCATCAGGGCAAACCGGCTCCAAATTATATCGGAGGCCACTAACTTCCAGGTGGTGATGGGGAAAGGGGTGAATGAGGGGCTATAATTGGAAGCCGCCCCTCGGTGAGTCTCCGAGGCTACTGCTGTAGACACCATAATTATTATTATTATTTTAAGAAAAACAGGATGTGTGTCTGTAATAGTGTTTTATATCAGGGAAAAGACGGCCTATTACGTGTAGAAAAATGTGGAGCTGAGCGTGAAATGGTGGGCACCATTGTGCACTGGGGTTTTTATAGGAAATACCCTTAGCACTCCATATACTCAAAGGGTGGGATCGTCATCGCCTAGGGAGCGCTATTTCCCTTCCCTGTAACATATATAATATATATATATATATATATATATATATATATATATATATATATATATATATATATATATATATATATATATATATATATATATATATATATATATATATATATTATATTTCAAGTGAAATAACCAAAGTGTTAAAAAAGTTCCTAGGTCACCATCCAAATTTTGATGAAAACTTGCTATTATGAACCTTAATTAATACCAGATATGAAATTCTCCAAGTTTGGTTGAAATATTCCTATTTTTATTTTAAATATTTTCGCAGGCTCTAATGGTTCCAATGATTTTCAATGGTTTTTGGTAGAGCCTATCTTTATTTTCAAGCGAGATAGAAAGCTGTAAATATCTATCCTAAAGTACTATTACTTGTTCTTTCAGAATGTCATTGAACTTGAGTTCAGATGAAGTACTTACATGTTATAAACCTTTTAATATTTTTTTGTTCAGTGTCTAACCCTTTTTAAAAATTTTGACCTCAAGCTGTGGATCATTATTACACCTTCAATCAATATTATGTCAAATAACCTATTATTGTCTGATTTGTAGTCATCCAAAAATGGTTCAAATAAAAACCTACCACCTTTTGTCTCCGTTTTGAGGCCTTGGGTGACTATGTATATAGTTAGTGATGACAATGAAATTTACTCAGCATATAAAATGATGAATAAACTTCAACTGGTGGAAATATAGTTATCTCAAATGAACTCCTTCAGTTAGAACAATTAAGAGAAAAAAAGTTGCAATTTTAACAATTTTCCTATTAACAGCTTTCAGGTTCTTATCATAATCCTGTATGAAAGCACTGTGAACGAGCATTTCCAAATAAATTTTTTGCTTATATTTTGAATCTTCATAATTTCCACCCAATATTGCATATTTTCGGATAAAACAGAGGCAATATTTTCAGCAATTTATTTAATTAATTGACTGAAAAATGTTTCTCAGAATGCAATTTATTAAATTTTAATAAATTACATTAATAAAAATGTTTTGAGTTTACTACTAATAAATTTTTATACGGACACTAATAAATCTTGAAAGGTAAAAAGAAAATATTTTGCGTTGGGGAGATTTTATTTAGTTCATATACAAGAAATATCATATAAATTTATATAAAGTAGGAAAAGTGGTAATTTTTTAAGTAACATTTAGCCAAACTTTAGTCCTTTAAAAAATTGTTGCGGCAAATAAGTTCTTTAAGAAATTATTTTAAATTTTTTCTGATCATGTGTAGAAAGTCTGTAAAAGCGAGCACTCTTAGACATTGTCTCTAGTGCATCAATTAAACAGTGAACGTACTGCACTGGAATCCATCACTTGTCTCTATGGCTTTCACTGGGCCAGTTGAAAAGTTCAATTGTCTCTGAACGTTTCATGAAGTCCACTTTAAAATTTTTCTGTTCCTCAGAATACTCTAAGACACATCCAACACACCATTTTCTTTCATTGAGACATGCAACATACTTCCCAGATAGCAATTCATCTATGTGTACGTTAACCACCTGCATGTACAATAAGTCTCTTCACAGTGTCCACAATACCATCACATGGACTCTTGCCATGAGTGATGGCAAGGAAATTCCACTCTGCCAAAAAAACAAAGTCATCTTTGTGGTGATACAATTTGAGAAACTTTTGCAATTTTTGTATTGACACACTGAAATACATCACCATTGATATAGTTGAAAGTTTTTTTTTACAAAGTCTAACATCTTTGAGATGAAGGCACGAACCGCAAAGGTGTCGTTCCTCAGACAATCTAAGGTGACATCTAATACATAGGCTCAATGATTTTAGCTCACTTACATCCTTGAAAAAAACAACAAATTGGTGAATGTGACTTGGGCATTGTTCCATTAAAAACCCTGGACTGCATCTCATATGACAAAACTATAGTTCTTAGCAAAGTCGAGAAAAGCGAGCATTTCAACTGTTGACAAATTTTCCTTCAGCTCACTAAGATTTTCTGCCTGAGCTTTGACAATGAAGTGGTGCTTTCGGAGATTATCAAAAACATGGTAGGCTTTATCTGTGAATTTCTGAGTAGACATGGTAACTATATCTATTTACCTTCGATCTGTTTGACTCCACTGTTTAAACGATATTTCAAAATTCAAACCTCAGTCTTCTGATTTTACAAACAAATTTGTGAAATATGTATCTAAAATAAAGAGGTGCAACATGCAGTCTCTGTTATCAGTGATACACACCATTCTTTCAAATATTTCCTTGTATGTTTCAGATGCTGCCATGAGTTTGACATTCTGGAGTATCTAGCAAACTCATACTGAGTGCATTCTCGTATCAGAGGCAGTTACTGTTTTGCACCAAGTGGGACGTAGCATACAAAACATGGAGATCCCACCTTGTTATCTGGATACCTTTTAGTGTACTCTAGATACAGTTCTTTCAAATTATTCAGGATAATGCGTTTTTGCTTTTAAACCTTGCCAGCATATGTTTTCACAGCAACACAGTCTATCTTACCAGGACACATTCTTGTAAATTCATCATGCTGCACAATGTTCTCTAACAGAGTCCGACTCTTCTTAGGTGGTATATCGGCTAGTATGCCAATATCTTTCCTCAGTTTTCTGGAACACTTTACAAAGTAAATGCTGACACCAAATTTCTTTGCAGTCTTCTCTTGAAACCAACTCTCAGGTTCTAAAGTAAGAAGTTTTATTTTCTCACGACTATCTAAGACATCTTTGATCTTCTCCTTTAAATGTGCATTAGGCTGTCCAAGTCCTTACAAACTTGACAGCATTCAATGTCCTCTTCTGGGGATTCAATGGAAGCAGATGGTACATTAAAGGCACATACACATTTTTCTGTCACATCAGAATGCATCTGATGAAGTTTTCTTTTTGGCATAACCAACTCTATCTCGAACACTAACATGCTTGAGTGGGCTACAATCCAGTGTTTTAACAATATCATTAAGGGAATGCCATGACAGTTCCTGGCATTGAAATTCTTCAAGGCGGACTGATCTTCACAACCTCTTTCTACTTCAGAAGTTCTCTTCAAACATGTTGTGCAAAACTTTTGGCCAGGTTTCAAGTTTTGGAGCTTTTGGTCAGTCGCTTCATCAGTGATCAATATAGATTCTGTAAAAAAAAAAATGCATCATGCAAAAAAAATAAATCAACGATGCCTGATTACTATATATGCTCTATAGACCAAAATGAAAAAAATCGAGAGTTCATCCTTAACCTAAGTGCATGTTACTGAGACACTGAAAAGCCAATTCAATGATTAAAGTTTTACATTTTAACAGGTTTTAAAAATAAATATTAGGTTTAGGAAGAACTTTAAGTGTCACTTACTTGTAACATGTTTCCTGTGAACTGCGAAAGGGTCAGCACGATACTCCTGTCACAAGGTTTTATAATTTTAACTAAAGTCACCCGCATTCAGTAGTCCTGTTTTTCGACAATAATGTAATTCGTGGCAATCCCGATTCAATAACTTTCCAATGGAGAAAATATCAAGTGAGAATTATCAGAAATAACTCTACATATATATATATATATATATATATATATATATATATATATATATATATATATATATATATATATATATATATATATATATATATATATATATATATATATATATATATATAAATTAATTAAAATCTTTGTCAATCTAATAATATATGTACAGTATATAGGCTTATTTGTTGAAAATAGGATCAATTTAAATCTAATTCTGTAATAAGCCAAAGTTTAAAAAAAGTACGCTTTTCATAGTGAGTTTTTATCAGTTGAGATAACTTGATTTTCACCAATTGAAATTTATACATCATTTTATTTGCTGAATTTCATTTTCATCACAAACTATCTACATAGTCACCCAG
The DNA here is from genome assembly GCA_009176605.1 of Armadillidium nasatum. Classification (NCBI taxonomy): domain Eukaryota; kingdom Metazoa; phylum Arthropoda; class Malacostraca; order Isopoda; family Armadillidiidae; genus Armadillidium; species Armadillidium nasatum. The sequence continues at coordinate 90,800 of SEYY01018644.1, read as the reverse complement.
AGCCCTCAAAATGGAGACCTAAGGGGTTAGTATTCTATTTTGGCCATGTTAGGATAACAATAAAGCAGACAATAATAGGTTATTTGACATAATCTAGCATCTGCATATAGTTTCTTCCCCAAAAAATAATAATAAGCGAGAATATTGCATGTAGATGTAATAATGAACCCACAGCCTGAGACCAAAATTTTAAAACGGTCAGACAGTGAACAAAAAAACAATATTTGCATGTTTGTAACATGTAAGTGATTCATCTGAACTCAAGTTCAATGATATATTCTGAAAGATCAGGCAATAGTACCTTAGGGTAGCAATATACAGCTTTCTACCTTGCTTGAAAATGAAGATAGGATCTCCCAAAAGCCTTTGAAAATCAGTGGATCTATTAGAGCCTTCGAAAAAGGGGCATGAGACTCAAATTTCAAAGGATCATATCTTTGAACTACATAGGAATATTCCTATCAAACTTAGGGATATTTCATATCTGATATTAATTAAGGTTCATAATAGCAAGTTTTTATCAAAATTTGGGGTGGTGACCTGGGAGCCACTGGTTAATCTCATTTAAATTGACCCAATTTAATAATAATAATAATAATAATAATAATAATAATAATAATAATAATAATAATAATAATAATAATAGTAAAAATAGTAATAATAAAAGGAAATATTGGTCTTAAATTGTTTTTATGATAAAGAATTTATGGTTTGTTTAGAGATTCTTAATTGTAAAAATTGAACGAAAAAAGTTCTGAATATTACTCTGAAATTTCTTTTTGTAAAGTGTTTTTTTTTTTACTACATTGCAAATGTTTATTATTCAGTTGTAATGGGAGGCTGCCAATTACTTGATTACTAAATGCTACACCAGAAAGATTGGGAGGGAAATCATTTTCTCTAAATTACTATACATTTCAATAGGATTTCCACGATTTCCAGATTTCTTAAATCTGCATTTAGAGACAGTGAATCATTGATCCGCTCACTAATGCTAATTTTCTCAAAATTCTGTGAATGTAACGTTACGAATCACTACTAATGTCATTAAAACAAAAATATTCAATAAATTTGAGGGTGTGTACACTCTTCCTGAATATAGTGAATGAGTAAAAGAGTATTTTTGCTAAAAATAAATTGACCGGATATTCCATAAATTTGAGGGTTTGTACACGGTATAGTGTATGAACAAAAGAGTATTTTTGCTACCAGTAAATTTACCGGATGTGTTTTGAGTCACTCAGTGATCAGCTTATTTCTTGTACAAACCGTTATAAATCTCCTATTCCTATCATATATTGTGGTTAATTAATTATATATTAGTATATACTAAAGATTCAAAACAATTTAAGATATAGACCTGTTGAAGTCAATAATCCAGTACCCAACCAAGAGTGTAAAGCAAAGTAATCAGTGCTCTTCTCTATGAATTTTTGACTATTGAGAACCGTCTGTAAGAAAGCGTAGAATTAAACAAGAATTAGATGAACAAATTTTGTAAGATAAAATTTAATTTTTTATTGGTCTTCCTTCGGAATAGAAATTAAAAAAAAAACAAGTATATTTAAAAAATAAATGATTTAATATATTTCTTTATTCTAATATTCTAGGGAAGAGATAAAAGCTGTACCTCTGCAACAGAAGACTTGTAAATAAGCAAGTGTGGCTTTAATCCAATCCATGTTCTTGACAAACCGCAAGAATTGTTGCAAAATTCTCTTGATGCTACTTTGAAATTTTCTTTTATAGTTAAAAAAAAAATAAATAAACAAATAAAAGCAAACATAAAAAGAAATTTACTTAGTATTTTTACTTAAAAATTTAATTAGAGAATTACTTAAAAATTTACTTACAAATTTAAGTACAATATAAAAAAAAAACAAGCTTATTATACAAAAAAATAGTATATATTAATATGTTAAGAAAAGAATTCCTAAATAACAGTGATTAATTCTTACCTGACGGAGTGCCCATTAATTCCAAGGCATTACCAAGCAAAAACGTTGTTTTTGGACCAGGAATTTTGTTTATGATTGACAGCTTTCAATATATATATATATATATGTATATATATATATATATATATATATATATATATATATATATATATATATATATATATATATATATATATATATATATATATATATATATATATATATATATATATATATATATATATATATATATATATATATATATATATATATATATATATATATATATATATATATATATATATATATATATATATATATATATATATATATATATATATATATATATATATATATATATATATATATATATATATATATATATATATATATATATATATATATATATATATATATATATATATATATATATATATATATATATATATAGTAGTTATAACCGCACGACCGGAGATTGCAAATGATAAAAAGTTTAGTGAGCAAGGTAGAGTTAAAATATAAGCTGAAATATTTAGATAAAAAATGAATGATAGAGAGCTGAAAGTGTGAGCTTGATAATGTCAATGTGCTTAAAAATCAGGTGTTATATAGAGATTAAGTTGTAAGATGGAGGGACTAGGGTATGGAGTACATGTTAAGTTTTATAAATTGCATGATAGAGAGACAACAAAATGTGTTTGAGTAAAGTTGAAGTGATAAAGGTTAGACTGAGAATTAAATTTTAAAGTACAAGTTAAGAGTTTGGAGTGAGAAATGTATGTAAAGTTTTAATTAGAAATATGTGTTATATGGGCAAATGCTTGTTTTGTCCATTTCCTAGAGATAAATATGAAATTGAATAGAGAGAATTTAGTTAAATGTTTATGAGTTTAGGTAGAATATAAATGTAGAGTTCTGTAATTTGAGTATTGGTTGGATGATGTATTGACTATGTTAGATTATCCATAGAGATTTTTAAATTATATATTGAATAGTTTCAAGGTGACTTTGCTCATGACTTAGTGCTAAAAATTATGCTATGTCCTTATATCTAGGGTTTCTATGTGTAAATATAAGTTTTTGGTTACGTGCACATGTTTCCTGTTATGCTTATTGCATGTGTTTACGTGTGTGTATGTGTGAGTGCGTGTGCGTGTATGAGTGTGCGTGTTCGTGTGTGCGCTTGCTTGCGTGTTTTAAGTGTTTAATTTTTTTTTTAACTCCTGAATTTGCGTGTTTAAATGTTTTTAACTCCTTAATTTAAAAGAAATAAATAATAAAAAAATAAAATAAAATAAAAAATTTAGAATAAAAAAAATAAATTAAAAATAAATGAAAATAATAAATAAAAGAGTTCAACATTAAAAAGAATAAAGATTAGAGATGAGGGATAGCTCTAATTTACCTTAGACTACTAAGGAAAATTAGAGAAAATTATTTGATTTAAGAATTCATGTTTCGCAGAGGGTAAATCTGCGGTTTTGCCGTTAGAAGCTATTAGAGAATGAAATGAGATAGAATCAAAGTTAGAGATAACATTTTTTCCGACTGTTAGAAAGTACATGGTGTTAAGGACCAGAAAGTTTATTGCATTTTCTGCTGATAAAATAACCTTATAAGAGATTTTGCACGAATTCAGAATAAAATATAAAATGCATAAGTTTATTGAGTTAGAAGGCACCAGCAATTCCTGAAGGCACAGTCTCTGGGAAGAATAAACAGCATGAGATTAAGCAAGTGAAACAACGATTTGTCAGTTTTCTTTGAAGGGAAAGAATATAGAATGTCCTCCTCCCTACTAGAGAAAATTTTCACAGTTATGCGTTCAGTATACTCCGAAGGACTCCACCCACTGAAGCAGTAGCAATTTCATGAGAATTCAGAAAAGTACGACAGGTCGATGAACTACCAATACTATATTTCCAAATATTACCTCCTCATTAGGAGGAAGTCTTTCCTTTGGAAAACTTGAAGAGATAGAAGATAATACAGAGAGATAAGAATGTGACTGGAAAAACTCAAAGAGATATGAGATTAACAGAATAGGGACAAGGATAAGGTATAAAGATCTAGAAAGATGGGTTCTACTCTAGTAAGATCTAGAATACCGGTAGGGAGTTGCACTATCTATTCGAGGTTATTGTGGATAAAAAAAATGAAGTCGAGTTCACTAGCTGTATCTTGAAAATTAGAAGAAAGCCACTGGCAGCGATGAACATTGCTATCACCAAAATTGATAGTCCAAAAAACAAAAAGGAAAAAAAATGAAAAATAAAAAGGAGAAAAGAGGTTCTGCTCTATTTTGGAACTTCAATGCACTACAAAAATTGTCTTACAGAACCGTTGGGACAAGTAGCAAAAATGTCACAACAAATTTTTTCAGTTATTTTTTGTATTAGAAAATAAATCGTTGAAGTGACTTTCTTATGCTTAACATTCTCATTGAAAATTTTACTGTGACATTTTTGCCATTTGTCCCAACAATTCGTTAGGACAATTTTTGCAGTGTAGTCGGAGATTTTAGAATAATTAACTGAGTTGGGAGACATGCACATAAGAAGTTAATTTAGTAGCGAATTAACAAGATAGCCATAATTTAGAAAATTTGGAAGAATCCAAATTAAACACAAGAACAGACATTGTCGCTTTTTGTGTAAATTGAGCATAGAGTCAGTATGAAGAAGCAGAACAGGGTTTGTTGTAAGAACGCTCAAGCACCTGAATTTCGGTTAAGAATAAAAGGTAAGATTTAGAGGAAAGACGATGATGAAGAAAATGAAAAATAGAAAAAAGACAGAGAATGTCTCAGAAACTAATGAAAATAGAATAGAGGAGCAATTCCGTGACTTTGGGTTGGTTGAGGAGCCATCTTTGGATAGTGCCCTTTTTGGCATTTCCAAGGTTACGTTTATGCATTTTTTTAACTTTATGAAAATATAATGTAATACGTAACAGATGTGGAGAGACTTCTAATTTTCTACAGGAATTCACTGAAAGAATTTGAAGTGTGCAAGAACGGGCTTGGGAATGGGATTACAATGTAATGTTCCTTAACAAACCATATGTTTAATGGCGGGTAGTCTATTGCCTCGGATTACATGTTTATTAAAGAAATAGAAATCTATGAATTACTTTGGAAAGAAATTTGTACAAAATCAAAACTCTTCATTTTCTCCTCTTATACTGTATCATCTCTTATTAATACACATAAATGATCACCTATCATGTGGAATCACTTCTTCCCTGGTATCACTAATTAATTGTAGAATTTTTTTATGAAATCTTTTCTCTTGCTCGTCAGTAACAGTCCCAAAATTTTCTGAGAAAAATTTCAAACAAGGGTTTAAGAAGTTTATTTTGCGTGACATCTGACTTCCTAGTTTAAAGAAACTCTGCCGAAGTTCCATTGCTAATTCATTTTTATTACCCAAAAAAATTTTTAACCAATGATGCAAAAGCTTCGAAGCAGCAAACTCCAAATCATTTGAATTTTTTTCAAAATTTCCATCTTTCGATAGTTTCCTGATTTGGAACTAAAGAGAATTCCTTTTTTAACATTTGCATTGCTTATACCTAGGGATTTTGGACATTCCTTAAGTATGACCTTTTCCCCTTTTGTCATACCTTTCACCAACAGGGTTTTGAGGGTCTATACATAGTCTAAAATCCTGGGTGATATTATTAATTCCGAGTCCGGCCACCATCTGTCATCATTAATTCATAAGTCATTTAGCTTTGTTTCCTGAATCAAATCCGATGCGTGTTTATGTTCTGTATATTGTAAGATGGATAAAAGAACAATGACGGTTCAGTTTCTCTTCCTATTTCATCGTTCGATAGGCAAAATACTCTATTTACGAAGATAGTCTAGATACTGGTAGTTCTGGTCAGTGTGGCATATTACATAGCTCATAAGGAATAATAGGGCATTCTAATTTAGGTTTAGGTTTTCTTTGAAAATACTGAATTTCAATAATAAACAAATAAACAGTACTCTGCAGTCTATTCGGCGAGCATTGGAACTGCTAAAGGCATGCACAATTCTCTGTCTCTGTCCTCATTTATATGCTTTATCAAATTTGAATAACAAGCACCGCAAAATAGGTGAAGAGTTCTGATTTTTTCTTGGTCACCAACGTGACAGACGAAATATTTAAAAGATTGTTTGATCATGGTTGCTAAAGACTTCTCATATTTTTCATTGGGAACTGTGCACAGACAATGAATGCTAAACCTATTCAATAGGTTTACATATCTGCTGTAATTTCTATGCATTATTATTAGGTAAGAAAATGCGTAAAAACACTGAAAAATCACTACAAACTCTTACAAGAAGAGAACCTCTTCAACGGAACCAGTTTTAAAAAAGTAATGCTCTCTTTCCCACCAGCTGAATTACGTGGCAAATTAAACGTTAAAAAATGATTTGCTGGTGGCCAAGAGGGAAAGAATGACTTATACTTTCTAATATATATATATATATATATATATATATATATATATATATATATATATATATATATATATATATATATATATATATATATATATATATATATATATATATATATATATATATATATATATATATATATATATATATATATATATATATATATATATATATATATATATATATATATATATATATATATATATATATATATATATATATATAATATATATATATATATATATATATATAATATATATATATATATATATATATATATATATATATATATATATATATATATATATATATATATATATATATATATATATATATATATATATATATATATATATATATTCATAAATTTAAAACCAATTTTAATAAAATAATAAAAGATAAAACACTAAAACAGGAATAATAGTTGAAGTAAAAAGACAATAAAAGTAGAATGTTAAAACAACTGTCACGTTACGGTAGACTGAGACTCGCTTCCCTCTTCAGACAATACTGAGTTAAAGGAAAAAAAAGGTCATCAAGTCGGTAAAAAATATTATCCGCCTCAGCCAACTATTAATTCTTGCACTTGGTCATAGTTCATTGAATGAAAATATTTTGCGAAAACAGTTTTTAAATATTTGACTAAGTATGTATCCATCTCGAAAAAAACCGGATGATGTGTTAAAATTATGTAAGGTTTAAATAAAAAAGGACTCAATTAATCTATTTAAATTTTTAGTTTTTGAAGGGAAAATAAATTTGGCGTCATTTCAGTTGATCTGATGATGATGTTCTGCAATGTGCAAGAAAATTGCATTGCTAACATTGCATCTTTTTACGTCTGCTTTATGCTGATCTAGCCGGAAACGCAAAGATTTCAAGATCTCACCAAAGTATGAGCGATGGCAAGATTAACAAGAGATCATATATATATATAATATATATATAATATATATATATATATATATATATATATATATATATATATATATATATATATATATATATATATATATATATATATATATATATATATATATATATATATATATATATATATATATAAATATATATATATATATATATATATATATATATATATATATATATATATATATATATATATATATATATATATATATATATATATATATATATATATATACACACACTTGGGAGTTGGTGGCTCCGGTGATGGGGTTGGTGCCACCAAGACCTCTATGCCTACTCGTCCTGGTGCACGGTCTTCCTTTTTCATTAACTTCTGCAACATTCATTCTCGGTCTCTTTTCTAATTTCCACTTTGTCGAACACCACCTCTCTTCTTCTAGACCTCATATCTTGTTCTTAACCGAAACTCAGGCGTCTGAGTGCGCTGACAGAAAACACTACTATATTTCCTCCTACTGTGTCTATCCTCAATTTTCAGCCAAAGGCACAAGTTGCGCATATGTGAGCAACGATGTTGTATCTTCTCGTGTCTCTAATTTGGAGTCTTTTGAATTCTCTACTTTATGGCTTAAAGTTTCATGCAGCTCTACAACCAAATTCATTTTTCTTCTGTCTACTTATTTCCTAACTACAGACTATCTAAAATTCTTCAAACTATCTTAACTCCAAAATAGACAGCATTCTTTCGTCTTATCCTTTCTCTGAAATCATTTTTTAGGTGATTTCAATGTTCACCACCGCCAATGGCTTTCATCTAGTTCTCATGATCCAGCTGATGAACTCGCCTAATTTTCTATCCAGAACAACCTTGAGCAGTTGGTGCATCTCCATACCCGTATCCTTGACCGCCTTGGTGATGAACCTAGCATACTTGATCTTTTCCATACTTTTTATCTTTCTCATTACACTGTCAAACTCTTTTTTTCTCTTGGTTCATCCGATCACGTTCTTATCAATGT
>SEYY01018644.1:55000-70000 GCA_009176605.1 Armadillidium nasatum | reverse complement strand
AAAGTCTATTAGCCTTAACACAAACAACTTTTTTTTCCCCTAGAATATGCAATAATTATTCTGCTTACTCACCCTCCCACTCTTTCTAGAATTTTGCTAAAAATATGATTTCTCTTTCCTTTCTTAAGCATCTTCTGACAGTACAATTACCGTTTTGCTTTCTATTAAATAAAGCTTATAGACTCTTCGCTCAAACTTTTGCACTTAATTCCACTTTAAACGATTTCGGATATATTCACTCTACCTAAACCCTCTCCAATTCATTTATGCCTAACATTATAATTTCTTTTAGAGATGTTATTTCTGTTCTCTCTGAGCTTAACACTAAGAAGGCTTACGGTCCTGATGATTTCTCTCCTGCATTTCTCAAGACTTTCACTTCAGAGCTTGCATGCTACCTAAGTCCTATTTCTTTAACTTCCGTTCTTTTCTATCTAAAGTTTCCGAATCTATCAGGGAGGGTGACCTTGGAGCAACTAACCTCTTATCTTTCTCTAATTTCTAATTGTGGTAGATAAAACGCTTTAGTTTTCAACACATCAAAACCATAATTTCTTCATCTGTCAGTAATATTCTCGGTGATCTTTTTCTCTTGATGTTTGTTGGAAGAATCACATTACTTCTCATCCTAAACAAATTTCAAAGAGGTTCAGTGTTTTGTGTCACCTTCGAAATTTCTTCACGCCACCACAATTCCTTGCTTTTTATAGAGATGTTGTTGTTCGCTGCTGTATAGCGTACGTCTGACACGTCCGGAAAAGATGAAGTCTATTGATTTGTCTTTTCAACTCTTCAGCTCCAACTAACTCTCCCTAGTCACTTTCTGTCCGTTGAATTGCTGCGTCACTCTTTCTATACTATCGTTATTACAACGGGCACTGCTCTTTTGAATTCCCTCATTACACACCTCCTCCACTGATAAGAACTCGTACGACACTTCTTTCTACACAATCTCATCTTTATGTCCAACTCTCTGACTCCAGACTTAACCACTATGCTCAAACTTACATGCACTCTACTGGTAAAGTCTGGAATACATTCACTTTATCTATCTTACCAACTTTCATTAATTTGATCTCCTTGGAAAGCCCTGTATCGAAACATGTCTGTCTTGAACTTTATTATGATTCTAACTACTTGGGTCACCTTTGAAATTTCTTCACGCTACCACAGTTGCTTGCTTTTTATAGACGTGTTGTTGTTCGCTGCTGTATCGCGTACGCTTCACACATCATTAAAACAAAGAAGCAAACATTGGATATTTAATTAGTTTTTAAGTAGCAGTAACAATATACATTCATATATATATATATATATATATATATATATATATATATATATATATATATATATATATATATATATATATATATATATATATATATATATATATATATATATATATATATATATATATATATATATATATATATATATATATATATATATATATATATATATATATATATATATATATATATATATATATATATATATATATATATATATATATATATATATATATATATCACCAAAGGCCAGAGGCCTACAAAGTTCCACCAGAGTTAGGGGGAAAGTCGGAAGCCTGGTCAAATTAAAGGCCGACGTGACCTGATACACGGCGTTTGAAGGTGTGTAAGTCATAGGAAGTTGGGAAAAATAGATGAAGGAGTGTGTTCCAGACTTTACCAGTAGAGTACATGTAAGATTGAGCATAGCGGTTAAGTCTGGGGTCAGAGAGTTGGACAGAGAAAGGATGAAACTGTGTAGAAAGTCGAGTCGCACGAGCCCTTCTCAATGGAGGAGGTATGCGACGAGAGAGTTCAGAAGAGCAGTGTCCATTGTAATAGCGATAGTATAGAGAGAGTGACGCAACAATTCGACGGGCAGAAAGAGATTGGAGAGAATTAGTGAGAGCAGGAGAGTTGATAAGACGAAAAGCCCTAGACTCCACCTTTTCCAGGAGAGCTGTATGAGTGGAACCACCCCAGATGTGTGACGCATACTCCATACAGGGGCGAACAACACCCCTATACAGAGCAAGCAACTGGGGTGGAGTGAAGAAATACTGAAGGCGCCTCAGAACACCTAACCTCTTAGAAGCTTGTTTAGAAAGAGAGGTAATGTGATCTTTCCAAGAAAGATCACGAGAAAAAGAAACACCAAGAATATTAAGGAACAGATGAAGGTTTGAGTTGAGTGTTTTCGAAGAAGATATCATAGTTGTGTGGAAGATTGTGTCGAGTAGAGAGATGGAGGAATTGAGTTTTTGAGGCATTGAAAACGACCATGTTTTCTCTGCCCCAATTTGAAATACGAGATAGATCAGAGGTTCAGTTGCTCCAAGGCCACCCTTCCTTGCGTCTATTAACTGTTGTTGGAGTCTTTCAAATTGAAAAGAGTAATGAAGGGTGGAGTCATCAGCATAGGAGTGGATAGGAGATGAAGTAATAGAGAGAAGGTCATTAATGAAAAAGTAGAAAAAGTGTTGGGGATAGGACAGATCCTTGAGGAACACCACTATTAATAGATTTAAATGGAAGAACGGTGGCCGTCTACAACAGCTGCTATAGAACGACCGGAAAGGAAATTAGAGAGAAGGTCACAGAGAGAAGGATAGATTCCGAAAGAGGGAAGTTTGGAAATCAAAGCTTTGTGCCAGACTCTATCGAAAGCTTTCGATATGTCCTAGCGCGACAGCAAAAGATTCACCGAAAATGCCGAAGAGCGGAGGACCAAGAGTCAGAGAGAAGGGAAAGAAGATCACCAGTAGAGCGTTTCTTACGAAAGCCATACTGGCGATCAGAGATAAGATTAGAAGAATTGAGATGTTTCCAAATCTTCCTGTTAAGGATAGATTCGAAAACTTTAGAAAGAACGGAGGTTAAAGAAATGGGACGATAGTTAGAGGGTTGAGAGGGGTCCCCTTCTTCGGCACAGGCTGAATGAGCGCACGTTTCCAGCAAGAAGGGAAGGTTGAAGTAGAAAGACATAGACGAAAAAGTTTACCAAGGCAGGGTGCAAGCTCGGAAGCACAAGTTTTGAGAACCACAGGAGGGATACCATCAGGACCGTACGCCTTCTTAGTGTTAAGCTCAGAGAGAGCAGAAATGACATCTTTAGAAGAAATTCTAATTTAGGCATAAATGAGTTGGAGGGGGTTGAAGGAGAAGGAACAGCTCCGGAATCGTCTAAGGTTGAATTAGAAGCAAAAGTTTGAGCGAAGAGTTCAGCTTTAGAAGAAGGTAAAACGGCAGTTGTACCGTCAGAAGATACTAGAGGAGGGAAAGAGGAAGAAGCAAAGTTAGAGTTGACATTTTTTGCAAAATGCCAGAAAGGGCGTGAGGAAGAGGAACCAGAAAGATTATTGCATTTTCTACGGAGAAAGGAGTTTTTAGTGTTGCGAAGAATAGATTTTGCACGATTCCGGGATGAAATATAAGTTGCATGAGTTTCTGGAGTTTGAAGACGACGGTAATCCCTGAAGGCAGCATCCCTGCGGCGGATAGCACGAGAACAAGCAGAGTTAAACCAAGGTTTGTTAGGTTTAGTAGAAGGGAAAGAATATGGAATGAATGTACGCCTCCATGCCAGAGAGAATCACCTCGGTTATGCGCTCTGCACACTCAGAGGGACCCCTCCCACGGAAACAATAATCATTCCATGGAAAATCAGAAGAAGTACAACCGCAAGTCAGACCAGTTAGTGGCACCGAAATGCCAAAAACGTCTCCTCGCCGAAGGAGGGGGGCCGTTCTTGCGGAAGACTTGAAGAGACAGGACAAGATACAGAGATAAGAAGGTGATCGGATGAACCCAGAGGAGGAAAGAGTTTAACAGTATAAGGAGAAGGATTAAGAAGTTAGGAAAAGATCAAGTATGTTGGGTTCATCACCAAGACGGTCAGGGATACGGGTAGGGAGTTGCACCAACTGCTCAAGGTTGTTCTGGATAGAAAATTGGAAGGCGAGTTCACCAGCTGGATCATGAGAACTAGATGAAAGCCATTGGCGGTGGTGAACATTGAAATCACCTAATATGATGATTTCAGAGAAAGGAGAAGAAGAAAGAATGTGTTCTATTTTGGAGTTAAGATAGTCGAAGAATTTTGGATAGTCTGTAGAGTTAGGAGATAAGTAGACAGAACAAATGAATTTAGTTGTAGAGTTGCAAGAAAGTTTAAGCCATAAAGTAGAGAATTCAGAAGACTCCAAATTAGAGACACGAGAACAGACAACATCGTTGCGCACATTAGCGCAACATCCGCCTTTGGCTGAAAATTGAGGATAGAGACAGTAGGAGGAAACAGAGTAGGGTTTGCTATCAGAGCACTCAAACACCTGAGTTTCGGTTAAGAATAAGAGATGAGGTCTAGAAGAAGAGAGGTGGTGTTCGACAAAGTGGAAATTAGTAAAGAGACCACGAATGTTGCAGAAGTTAATGAAAAAGGAAGACCGTGCACCAGGGCAAGTCGGCATAGAGGTCTTGGTGGCACCAACCCCATCACCGGAGGCCACCAACTCCCAAGTGGTGATGGGGGAAGGAGTGGATGAGGGGCTATTCTTTGGATGCCGCCCCTCGTAGCATCTCCGAGGCAGTTTTATGTTTCGCCATTTTTTTTTTGTTATTTTAAAGGTAATGTAGGAGTAAGCGCTTGTAAATTTGTAGGAACGTGAGAAGGGAATTGGGGGAAGGAGAAGTGGGAGCATAGACACTCCCATGTTTGACGATGGTACACTAGAAACCATCTGAGAAGGTGAAACGCGAAAAGGAACGAACCAAAGTGCAACGGGATGGTCTGGCCACCCTATCACTCCGCGGTTAAGCCCAATATATATATATATATATATATATATATATATATATATATATATATATATATATATATATATATATATATATATATATATATATATATATATATATATATATATATATATATATATATATATATATATATATATATATATATATATATATATATATATATATATATATATATATATATATATATATATATATATATATATATATATATATATATATATATATATATATATATATATATATATATATATATATATATATAGCTATAAAAATGTTAGTAATAACAATAATAGTAATAATCTTTAATCTTTCAATATTTAATCTTTATTCATTTTTCCACTTGCAGAAATTGTACAGACAAAAATCGTATACTTATATGTATTAATACAAAACTGAAATAGGCTTCTTGGGGACGAATTCGTCCATTTGAGCCCAATAACTTAATACAAAATTAAAATCAATCATTATTAAATTAAAGCTTATAACTAAGAAACAAACATTGGATACTTTATTAGTTTTTAAGTCATAATCTTAACCTTAACTACTTCCTTAAAGATAATAATGAAAATAACAAAAAAAAAGTAATGACTATCAATAATAACATTAAAATATCTGGAAGTTAATAGTTATTACAATAATGGAGGTAGAAAATAGTAAGAATAATAGCAACAATGATTATGGCGATATCTTTTCTAATCTTCGATAACTCTAATTTATTCAACCGAGCACATTGTCCTATATTTCAATTGCCTCGACTTGGTTGTTGCCGAACTGTTACGGCAAGAGGAGATAATCAAAATATGGCCAATCGACGTAAAGGGGGTAGGATTTCTACCTAATTGAATAACATAACCTTTGTTTCAGTATTAGGGAACTGAGAGAAAGAAAAAGGCCCCCTTTCGGGGGTAGAACACCACCGCTGCCTCCTTCCCTTGCAATTGCATGCAATTTCACAAAGGATACCCCAAGCTGAGGGGAGTTACCTCTAAGTTGGAAGGAAGTTCAAGAAACATGCTATAGGGGAATATACTCAGTGAGGAAAATAGAAGAAAATGTTATTTGGGTAAATATGTTTTCCTACTATATAGACCCTAATTGTTAGCAGCTACGCTTAATATAATGAGAGAGTGTTGTGACTTAAAATTTATGTGTTTGTATTGATGCGAATAATTAAAAAAGAATGAAGAGAGGGAGAATCGCACCCTCTCATTCTTTCACAGCGATGAATGCACTTATTCATGCGCACTCTCAACTCTTATACATCGTCGGAGGCGCTATTGCATGATCAAGACAAATATATATATATATATATATATATATATATATATATATAATATATATATATATATATATATATATATATATATATATATATATATATATATATATATATATATATATATATATATATATATATATATATATATATATATATATATATATATATATATATATATATATATATATATACGTAAAAATTTCAACACTCACCCCTTCGCTTTGTCTAAGTATATCAAAAGGTACTTACGACGCCGGCTTGCTAAATAATGGCTGCCATGTCTTAGGAAAAAGAAAAACAAACCCTTCTTTCTCACATTATATTGAGAAATTTATATTTAATTCACCAATTCATGAGCATAGTTACTCCGTACAGGTCACACGATACATAATCATAAAATAACTCATAGTTACCCAATTACATTGAAGAAGGCAATTACATCCTTCGAACATTTCAAATTAATCACAAAAAAGGGGGTATAGCACAAGGAGAAGAAGACTTTCCCGTGGGTTCCTATTTTTAGATTCTTTAACAAGACCTCTTCATTTCACAACATAGTTACGTAATAAACACTTCTCATTTTGACACCAAAAAGCTCACGCAAACATTCGGGAAAAGAAAAAGAGGTAAAAAATCCTTCCTTTCCCTCCGTTCGATCAACTAAGTTCAAAGCTCTAAAACTTCTCCCCGAAAGTCACTCCCAGAAAAAAACGGTGCCTAGGAATTTTCACCAATCTGCTTTCAGGATATTTCCTCGCTGCCCCTTCCTCTCCGCCCCTTTTCGTAGACAGACTCACGCCATTGGTCTTCTTTGGGCTAGGGGGTGTTACCGGAGAATGTAGGCCTATAGGAACTCGTTCCCACGCCCTTAGGCATGTGGATTGGGCAGATTGTTCGACGTAGATGAATCTGGCCTCTTTACGTGGGAACGAAGAAGATATTCTTACGCTTGACCTCTTATTTATTGCTATGTTGGTCGAATATCCTTCAGAAAAGTGAAATTTATGGCATTTTTCGCCTCTCTTTTCTTCAGTTTCAACTGTCGTTCCTTGTATTTGAGAAAGCCGTTACGAAATCCAAACCAATTCTAAAAAAGGGGAACTCTACTTGAATAAATTAATGGGTTTTTAGAGTATTTCGACATCTTATGGCCTCTCCAACTTCGATTTCTTAATTTACCTTGATAGTCTGTCATCGTCGTTTCCTCCACTGGTCTTGAGAAAAAACGTTACGACTCGGCCTGAGAATTGTTTGCATAGCTGCCTTTGAATCTGTTGATGAAGTTCGTAATACGATCTAGCTTACAAGGACATCCTTCTCTGTCTCCCTCTCAATCGTACAAAAAAAGTTTTCAAACATGAAAGAAAGTACAGACTTCACTTCTGGAACATACTTCCTTGGTTGATGATAATTCTCAATGGAGGAGGTATGCGACGAGAGAGTTCAGAAGAGCAGTGTCTGTTGTAATAGCGATAGTAAAGAGAGAGTGACGCAACAATTCGACGGGCAGAAAGAGTTTGAAGAGAGTTAGTAAGAGCAGGAGAGTTGATGAGACGAAATGCCCTAGACTCCACCTTCTCAAGGAGAGCTGTATGTGTGGAACTACCCCAGATGTGCGAAGCATACTCCACACAGGGGCGAACAACACCCCTATACAGAGCAAGCAACTGGGGTGGCGTGAAGAAATTCTGAAGGCGCCCCAGAACACCCAACCTCTTAGAAGCTTGTTTAGAAAGAGAAGTAATGTGATCTTTCCAAGAAAGATCACGAGAAAAAGAAACACCAATGATGATGATAATTATAATAATAATCATAACAATAATAATATAATAATTATCATAATTATAACAATAATAATAATAGTAATAATAATAATGATAACAATAGCAATAATAATACTTATAATAACAATAACTAAGCATAATAATAGCAGTAATAATTGAAATAAAAATGACAATATAATAAATATTAATCGTAATAACAATGAAAAATAATAAAAATATGACTTTATTCGTAAAAATAATAATAATAACAAAAAAATTATCATATCTAGTAGTTATACTAAATAATAATAATAATAATTGTAATAATAATAATAATAATAATAATAATAATAATAATAATAATAATAATAATAATAATAATAATAATAACAGCATTGGCAAAGCTGGGAATAATAATAATAATAATAATAATAATAATAATAATAATAATAATAATAATAATAATAAAATCAAAATTAATTTCGATTGATTTTAATTTCGCGGGAAAATTTTTACGAAAGTTCCTTTTTCTGGTCTCAAAATCAAATCTCCAACCAATTTGAGGTCCTCCCATTTTTCAATGCTTTCGATTCGGTACTTTCTTAAGAAAGTACTAAGAACTATTTTCTCTTCCATAAGAGCAAATTTCTGACCTGAAAATCATAACAATGATAATAATAATAATAATAATCATAATAATAATAATAATAATGATAATAATAACAATAATTAATTTAATATTTAGTTATAATAATAATAATAATAATAATAATAATAATAATAATAATAATAATAATAATAATAATAATAATAATAATAATAATAATAATAATAATAATAATAATAATAATAATATAATAATAATAATAATAATAATAATAATAATAATAATAATAATAATAATAATAATAATAATAATAATAATAATAATAATAATAATAATAATAATAATAATAATAATAATAATAATAACACGTAAAATGTCGTATCATTATTATAATAATAGGTATAAATTGCAAATATTGACAAAAAACTGGAAATATTTTAGGAAGGAACAACTACAACGTATGACTTGAGGAATAAATATTTGGTGAATGATTCATAGATATGGAAAGTCTTTCAAGACTATCAAAATTGAGGTTTTGGATTAAAGTTCAGAGTCAAAGCCCAACCTGAATCGTGAAAAATCGGTCAACAATAAATGGAATCAAAGCTGGGATTCAAAGGCTTCAGGGTTCTGAACTTTTGGATTGGGAAAATGAGACTAGTCTGGAATTGCAGAATCAATAAATTTTGGTAAACCGAATCCGAGGTCGAAATCAGAGTCAGTCAGATTGAAAATCTATTAGAATCGGATCGAGTTTGGACTTTGGATTAATGTTGGATTCGAGGTCAATATTTTAATCTCTAAATTTTCGATTTTATTGATTCTAATTCTTCAAACTATTCAAATGGTTTTGCAAATGCAACTTTTTAATATTGCCAACTCTACTGTGTTTTATGATGGCAATATTGCAATGTCATAAGTCAATGTTGCACTGTTGCAATATCCGGTCATACATTCTTTTCTGACTTCATTTTTGTGTTACTGTCATGACGATATATCATGTTAGGGTCTTAAGATCTTGTGCCTCTGAAAGTGCACCCTAGCTTTGTAAACTATTTTGTCATGAAAATCAACTTTAACTTCCCTTCTTACTAGAAACCTGCTTATTCAAACTGTACAGAAGAAGGGGGATCTCTTCAGTTTTTTCCACCATCGTCCTTCTGCCTTAAACTCGTTTCTTTCCAACATTTGGAATAATTTCGAAATACATCTTTCAATCTGATTTTGAAATCGGCAGAATGACTTCTGAAAATTCCGCAAAAGAAGATCTAGTTATCTTCTTTTTCTCCTCTCGGACTCTTGGTCCACTGTTCTTCGGCACTCCTATGAATCTTTCGTAATAGTAATGGCAATTAAACGTAAGAGGCGCTAAGATTTGGGATCGATATCGGAAAATATTAATCTTAAATAGATGGAGTAGGAATAGAAATCGGGATATAGCATGATTCTTAATAAGTAAAATCGAAATCGGAAATCGTATTGAATCAGAACATAAACCCCAATAATCAAAATCAGAATCGGAATTCTGATCTTATAAGCAATTCCACTGCCCTTACCAAATCTCCGATTTTAGACTCACCAATGCAGTTTCTCGGTCCAGCACTAAATGGTACGTAGGCGTACGGATTTCTTTTCACTGAATTCTCTAATAAGAAATCTGTCTGGATTAAAAACCTCTGGGTCTGGAAACTGGGTTGGGTCTCTATGAAGGCGATAAGTTATCATCATTATATTGGTTCCTTTTGGGATAGTGTAGTCATCTGATATATATATATATATATATATATATATATATATATATATATATATATATATATATATATATATATATATATATATATATATATATATATATATATATATATATATATATATATATATATATATATATATATATATATATATATATATATATTAGGGATGGAGTGAAGTATCGGTATTATCGGTATCGGCAGTATCGGCACTTTTTTGGTATCGGTATCGGTATCGGCTAAAAATGGCCGATACCGATACCGATACCAGATTTTTTTTCGTCCCTTTGGCTTAATTAAATTATGAAATTTTTTTATTAATATTACGTAATATTTTGAAACACCATTTCGCGATAATTTCGTTTCCCGAACATTATATGTTGTTTTCCACTAAAAGTTTATTTTTTCAAATGCAAAAAATTGTTTTTCAATTTATTTTCACGCCATTTACTTCTTACCATTTGGTTTGTTTTCTTAAATATTTTATTTTATTTTAATCCTTGATTAATCCGTTACATGATATATATATATATATATATATTATATATATATATATATATATATATATATATATTAGTGATGGCATCCGCATCCGCATCCGCATGCGCGGATGCGGAACATCCGCACAAAAATCAACATCCGCATCCAGCATCCGCATCCGCATTTTCGAAAATTCAACATCCGCATCCGCATCCGCATCCGCACTTTCGGAAATTCAACATCCGCATCCGCATCCGCATCCGCACTTTCAAAAATTCAACATCCGCATCCGCATCCGCATCCGCACTTCTCCAAAATTCGACATCCGCATCCGCATCCGCATCCGCAAATTAGAAAATATGACATCCGATCCATCACTAATATATATATATATATATATATATATATATATATATATATATATATATAATATATATATTATATATATATATATATATATATATATATATATATATATATATATATATATATATGCGAATTGTAGATCAAGAGTGAAAGTGAAGAGAGAACTATCGGATTGGTTTAGCATAGGAGTGGGATTGAGACAGGGGTTTGTAATATCTCCATGTTATTTAATCTATTGATGAATGGTTTACTTAGAAAAATGGAGAGAAGAAGGGAAGAGTATTACGTTGAGAAATATGGAGGGTGAATGTGAAGTGAATGTTTTACTTTTTGCAGATGATGCGGCATGTGTTGGTGGCAGAATCTGGAGAAAAGATGAGAATACTTGTGAGAGAGTTTGAAGGGAAATGTGCAAACACGAGATTGAAATTCAATCCAGCGAAGAATAAAGTTATGAGGATTGGAGGTGGGGATGAGGAAATGTGGAGGGAGGAATTGGTTTGTAGAAGTGTGAGAGTGGAAACTTGAGGAGGTGAATGAATTCAAATATCTAGTAATGTTGGGTGGAAGGTAAGGGTGGGACGGAAAAAGGAATAAAGAACAGAGTGGTAGAAAGAATGAAAGTATTGGGGGGCCTAAGAAAAGTATGGAAGAAAGGAAAAATTTCGAAAGAAATAAAGATAAGAATGTTTGAATGTATGTGTTCACCTTCTGAATTGTATGTGTGTGAAACATAGACGATAAGTGCTCGGTCGAGAAAAAGTTTCAATGTCTTTGAGGTGAAAGATTTGAGAGCGATATATAAATTGAGAAGGATTGATAGGATTAGAAATGAAAGAATAAGGGAGATGTGTAAATGGAAGAAGGGTGTAATTGATAGAGAGGAGGAGGAGGATGTGCTAAAATGGTTTGGACATATGTGAAGAATGAAAGAGAACAGAATGGTTGGCAAGGTACGTAGATCCGATGTAGATAGGGGAAGGGTAGGGGGAGGGGAAGGCCGAAGTGGAGATGGATGGATGGAGTGAGAGTGATTTTGATGGAAGGAATTTGAGTTTAGACGAGGGTAGAAGATTTGTGGAGACAGAGATGGAGGGAGGTGGTGAAAGCGTTGAAAGGTAAGAATAGTTATGTTTGTAAGGGAATTGTTTCGGGCACTACCTCACGAAAGTGGGAAAGGTGATAGTGAAATATATATATATATATATATATATATATATATATATATATATATATATATATATATATATATATATATATATATATATATATATATATATATATATATATATATATATATATATATATATATATATATATATATATATATATATATATATATATATAATAAATCCGCATCCGCATCCGCATCCGCATCCGCATAAAAATTAAACATCCGCATCCGCATCCGCATCCTCATCAAAATTAACATCCGCATCCGCATCCGCATCCGCACTTTTCGAAAATTCAACATCCGCATCCGCATCCGCATCCGCACTTTCGAAAATTCAACATCCGCATCCGCATCCGCATCCGCACTTTTGAAAATTCAACATCCGCACATCCGCATCCGCACCGAAAATTCATCCGCATCCGCATCGCATCCGCAAATTGGAAAATATGACATCCGATCCATCACGTATATAATATATATAATATATATATATATAATATATATATATATATATATATATATATATATATATATATATATATATATATATATATATATATATATATATATATATATATATATATATATATATATATATATATATATATATATATATATATATATATATATATATATATATATATATATATATTAGTGATGGATCGGATGTCATATTTTCCAATTTGCGGATGCGGATGCGGATGCGGATGTTGAATTTTGGAGAAGTGCGGATGCGGATGCGGATGTTGAATTTTCGAAAGTGCGGATGCGGATGCGGATGCGGATTTTGAATTTTCGAAAAGTTCGGATGCGGATGCGGATGTTAATTTTGATGAGGATGCGGATGCGGATGCGGATGTTAATTTTGATGAGGATGCGGATGAGGATGCGGATGTTAATTTTGATGAGGATGCGGATGCGGATGCGGATGTTAATATATATATATATATATATATATATATATATATATATATATATATATATATATATATATATATATATATATATATATATATATATATATATATATATATATATATATATATATATATATATATATATATATATATATATATATATATATATATATATATATATATATATATATATATATATATATATATATATATATATATATATATATATATATATATATATATATATATATATATATATATATATATATATATATATATATATATATATATATATATATATATATATATATATATATATATATATATATTTCATTATCACCTTTCTCACTTTCGTGAGGTGGTGCCCGCCACAATTCCCTTACAAACATAACTATTCTTACCTTTCAACGCTTTCACCACCTCCCTCCATCTCTGTCTCCACAAATCTTCTACCCTCGTCTAAACTCAAATTCCTTCCATCAAAATCACTTTCACTCCATCCATCCATCTCCACTTCGGCCTTCCCCTCCCCTACCCTTCCCCTATCTACATCGGATCTACGTACCTTGCCAACCATTCTGTTCTCTTTCATTCTTCACATATGTCCAAACCATTTTAGCACATCCTCCTCCTCTCTATCAATTACACCCTTCTTCCATTTACACATCTCCCTTATTCTTTCATTTCTAATCCTATCAATCCTTCTCAATTTATATATCGCTCTCAAATCTTTCATCTCAAAGACATTGAAACTTTTTCTCGACCGAGCACTTATCGTCTATGTTTCACACACATACAATACAGAAGGTGAGGTGAACACATACATTCAAACATTCTTATCTTTATTTCTTTCGAAATTATTCCTTTCTTCCATACTTTTCTTAGGCCCCCCAATACTTTCATTCCTTCTACCACTCTGTTCTTTATTCCTTTTTCCGTCCCACCCTTAACTTCCGCCCAACATTACTAGATATTTGAATTCATTCCCCTCCTCAAGTTTACCATTCTCACACTTCTACAAACCAATTCCTCCCTCCACATTTCCTCATCCCCACCTCCAATCCTCATAACTTTATTCTTCGCTGGATTGAATTTCAATCTCGTGTTTGCACATTTCCTTCAAACTCTCTCACAAGTATTCTCATCTTTTCTCCAGATTCTGCCACCAACACATGCCGCATCATCTGCAAAAAGTAAAACATTCACTTCACATTCACCCATAATATTTCTCAACGTAATACTCTTCCCTTCTCTCTCCATTTTTCTAAGTAAACCATTCATCAATAGATTAAATAACATGGAGATATTACAAACCCATGTCTCAATCCCACTCCTATGCTAAACCAATCCGATAGTTCTCTCTTCACCCTCACTCTTGATCTACAATTCGCATAATATATATATATATATATATATATATATATATATATATATATATAATATATATATATATATATATATATATATATATATATATATATATATATATATATATATATATATATATATATATTATATTATATATTTATATTTATATATATTTATATATATATTAGTGATGGATCGGATGTCAATTTTCCTAAGTTTTGCAGATGCGGATGCGGATGCGGATGTTGAATTTCCGAAAGTGCGGATGCGGATGCGGATGCGGATGTTGAATTTTCGAAAATGCGGATGCGGATGCGGATGCGGATGTTGATTTTTGTGCGGATGTTCCGCATCCGCATGCGCGGATGCGGATGCGGATGCCATCACTAATATATATATATATATATATATATATATTATATATATATATATATATATATATATATATATATATATATTATATATATAT